>JAVQJF010093622.1:0-24135 GCA_036023855.1 Gadopsis marmoratus
AGCTACAATGGAATGGTTTAGATCAAAGTATATTAATGTGTTAGAATGGCCCAGTCAAAGTCCAGACCTAAATCCTGCTGAGAATCTGTGGCAAGACTTGAAAAATGGTGTTCACAGACCCTCTCCATCCAATCTGACTGAACTGGAGATATTTTGCACAGAAGAATGGGAAAAAAAAAAAACACCTCTACTTGGTGTTGGTCTATCACATAAAATACATTTAAGTTTGTGATTGTAACGTCACAAAATGTAGAAATGGTCAAGGGGTATGAATACTTTTGCAAGGTACTAAATGCGTAAAGATGGCTTATAAAGTAATATCATTCAATACTACAAATTCAACCGTTTGCTGAACTCAACAAAAAGACAGACACTTGACAGGCAGCTTTACTGTTACCGTGCCTCCCTGTAGATGTAGTAAGAGCCACCTTTAAATTGTCCGCAGTGTTCAGTTCACAGAAGAACTCAAATATGAGCTCGGGTTTGAGTATAGTGAAAGTTAAAAGCATGGCTGACACCTACATCTTTCTGCAGGAAATGATCTTTAACCCCTCACTCTTTTTGCCTTTTCTCCATTCAGTGATGAAGGAGTGAGGGTGTGGTTGGGGACTCAGTTAATGGCTCTGTGTGGCTGGACACCTCCACAGGGAGAGGAGGAGACCATACAAGTTCAACAGAAAGTGTTGTCAAGTAAGATCACAGATTTCTCTCACTGGTCTAGATGAAGTTGTGCATCAAGGATGACGTGGGCTCAATCATTCATCAACAAACGGCTCATTACAATACTTAAAACTGTTTATCACCTACACGCTACACATCAAAGCTGCTGTAGTTTTGGGACAATTGATCCCAGTTGAAGAACAACTTCAACGAAATGTGTGTTTTTTTGGTGTATTAAGGGCGTTTTTTTTGCACAAATGTATGAATGAAAAGTTAAATCTGCTGTGCCTAATTTTTCAAAACCTGTATCTCTAACCAGATGTGAGGATGTCAAATTCCTTAAAGAGAAGATGGTCTGGATTTTCTCTAATGGGTTTAGCTTTCTGTATTGTTAATATGCTAATGCTAATAAAAGATCGCCTGTGTTTTAGCTGTGGTTGAAGTCTTGGTGGGAACGGGCTTTGAGCCGAACCATGAGCCAGCAGCTACAGACAGGAGGATCTCCCTGCTCTGCTGCTCAGTGCTGGATGACATGCTCTTCTGTGAGTTTACATGTCCCTGTCCCACTTACCCCCCCGTCCTGTGCTGCTGAAACATTTTGTAAAGCACTCTGATTCACACCTCTGGACCATGAAAGCAATTTTCTACTTCTTTAACTGCTAAGCTGTCCACGTATCATTTTAGTACTTTCCTTTTTTGTCTTGCTTTTTAACACTTCATTGTTTTTCTGCCTGTGTCCTTTAGGGCTTCTAGACAATGTGGAAAAGAGTGTGATGCTGCAGTCTGCTGGAGCAGGAGTCAAGCTATGGTTATTATTTTTGTCTTATAAACCTCTCTGAAATCAGGTAGTGTTGTTAAACATTACTGCAAAACCTGACCGAGAACCTACACAGACATTTACCAATATAAGGAAATCATTTATTTGTAGGAAATGGCAATTGCAGACATCCTGGAAAATGTGATATTCTGTAAAAATGCCTTTTAATGCAGGATGCACCATTTATAGTGTACATGGTGTCTGAGCTATTTCTTTCTAGGTTCAGTTAAAACACTAAAATGTAAAACTAGTCAGGTCACAGGACTAGATAGTTAAATAAAATAAAACAAAGACTAACCAGACATGTGACCTGATACTACTATTGCTGGGTTCTGTAGCACTTGGGGGTCTTCATTAACTAACAGGTCAAATATAAATTTTAACAGCTGATGAAGGGGTTACCATCAGTAATAAACTCAAGTCAAGTTCACTGATACCTGAGTGTACAGTACAAGTTGTGATGTTTCACTTCATAGCTGGCAACAGTACCAGATTAATGAGGAATATACTGTATCTATGTACATTTTATGTACCCCTTCAGTGTATGTGTAACACTCTGTGATGAACAACCATGTCAAGGCTTTTAAGTATATGCCTGACTTCTATTTCTTACACCTTGCAGTGACTTTTCTTTCTGTCAATCTATTGTTGTTTAGCACTACAACTAACAACGATTTATCGGTTAATGTTCTCATTATTTTTTCAATGTAATAATTTGATCCATAAAATACCAGAAAATAATAAAACTGGCAATCTTTCACAATCACAGTTTTCCAAAACCCAAGGTGACGTGTTCAAATTACTTTTCTTTTCCGACCAACAGTTTAAATCCCAAAAGATATACGGTTTGTTATTACAAAAGACAAAGGAAATCAGTCTTACCAGTACAGAAGTTGCAGATCTAGTTAATGTAATTTAATCACAGTCTTGAAAGTTTGGAAAATGCTCAATTTTCTGTGAATTAATCTGGTGTTTCATTACCTACACAATAATTATGTAGACCAAAAATCTTCAAAGATTTCTAGACTCTTAAAGCCTTTATCTAAGCTGTTACTATAAATGCCAGGAGACAACAAATAAATACAATGGCGAGGTTGCTGCATTTGAAATATTAAGGTTAGGTACCTTGAAAGTGCTTGAATTGCACTCTTAATAAGCTGTACAAACCCTGGAACCAGTGACCAATGACAACCTCAAGTCAGATAACAGTTAAGTACGACATGGTCATGCGACGTTTCCTGATGTGGTGAATTGATGAGGATCACCTGAATGCACTATTATCCAACTTACTGGCCCGCGACTGATTATGGGCTCCAGAGAGTAAAAGATCTAAAAGTGTGTGTGGGGGCACAGTCCTAGATTCAGCTTCTGCTATCAGGTCACAACAGAAACCAAGATTCTGTGGGTTCAGCTGATGTTTCCAAACTTGTCAATGTCCAGGTTTGACCTCATGCTCCACTTCAGCTTCATCTGCAACTGTAGCCAATAAGATTCAGAAGATGCCCCTCATAAGATTTTCTGTGTGGACTAGTTGCCCGTCTTGCAGCCTCACCACATTTTATACCAGCCGGACGGCAGATGATGTCCTGCGCTGTTCTCAGTAAACTCTGCTACTGGAGTGTGAAAGTCGCTTGTCTGGTCCTGGAATGCAGAGCACCTGGCACCTGTGATCAGACTGTGTTTGCTTAAATCAATGTAACAGTAAATGGCCCTCTCTGCTCAGTCTACATGCGTCATACACTGAGTCACAGCTGCTTGACTGTCTGCATCAGTAAGCTGCTTATTTAAACATGGAGGTAGTCTAAGAAAGCCGTCTCAAAGTCATAACATACTGACACAATACAGTGTGATAGCATAGCATGAAAATGCTGTTTCTCTACAAAAGGTAGTTGAAGGTTTTCAACACATTAATATTCTAGATTATGTTTTTTATCTATAGTGATCGTTGGGGATTTCTGACCATTGCCTCAGCACTGACAACATGTTTGATAGTAGATGTCTCTGCTTCTTACTCCTCTGCCCTGTGTTTTGTACAGGATTCAGATATTTGATGCTTCCTTGTGTGGAGTTTCAGCATCAGCGGATGCCCTTCGGCGTTTCTTCACACACTCCCTCACACAGACTCTCACCTACAAGCCTCGACTAACAGGTAAAAGACACGTCATACACCATTTTAACAGCTTGATGCTGCTTTTTGTTGACAATGCGTATACTTAAATATTTCGCTTTAAACACAATGCCTACACAGGGAAAAAAAAATAATTCCATTTTGGGAGGGAAGACTTTGAAATAAGTATACTGATGTCCAGTACATGCTTTCATAATAATAACAAAAATGTTTTCTAAAAAACTAAAATGTAACAACTGAAGCATATGTCCTTAGTGTCGGATGCCATCACGCTGCAGAATGAGTGGACCTTTGCAAAAGCCAGCCGGTTGTTGACCTCTGTTTTCTGTAAGGTAAATGTTACTGGGTTTGTAAACCTTCACATATAGTTTAATAATAAGTTTGCCAAGATTAAAAGGGCTTTTCACATAAAAGGGTATATGTATATTAAACTGTTTTCCAGCTAGTCTGTCAATCTTGCTTTTGGATTTCACGGCCATCTGTGGATCTCTGACTGACAGATGACTGCTGGCTTGTGCTTCTGCAAGTGGCTGAATGTTTATATCTGTCTTATGTTATGCTTTAAAAAATCTTTTTTACAACATTATAATTAAGTGAATATGCCCATCATTTCAGCGGCATCAAGCCTCACTCCTCTGCTCTGTACATAGTCATTCCTTTCATTTAAAGTGTAGACGGTTGCAACAGCAGTCAAGTCACTTAAGGTATTTCACAGTATTGATCGTATTGATGTATTGATGATGATGCATGTAACCATCATGATGTTCTTAGCTGCAGCAAACAGCTTGTATGTCAGCCTGCTTGTTAAGCCATGTGTTTTGATCCTGGTTTCATTAGATTAGCACTTGGGTCTGTTGTAACGGTATTAACTGTCTGTATTGTTGCTGTGTTTCGGTAAAAGCTGGCTGTGATCTTCAGTGTGGAGCAGCTGCTGTGTCATCTGCAGCAGGTTTTGGAAACCCACGAGGTCAGCTGGAAACATGTCCTGTGCTTCCTCTCCACTCTTCTAGTTTACAACCCCTGTGCCCAGCCCAGCCTAAGAGGTAAACTTGAGGGAGCAAGTGGCTTCTACCGATAACCATATTAATATTATATTAATTAAAACTGCCAAGTGCCAATATTTTGTGCTGAGAATAAATTTGACCACTTTCATGGAAGAAAAAGCAATATATAGATGCATCACCCACTATTATACTGTTCTTGGTCATCATAAACCCCCTGATGCACCATTCATGCTTTGCTTAATCTTTTAGTGGCACTTTACATTACAGCTTAGTAATGACGTAATAGACTGATGTTAAAGAGGTAATAATCAAGTAATACCATGTAATTACCAAAGTAATAACCTAATAGCTTTGCATTAACAATGGGTATATCAGTGTAATATTAGACTGAAATGTATGTAACAGGCTATTAATGGTCCAAAAACAAAGGGTATTAATGCGGAAACACATTTAAAGATGTCAATGACGAAAAACTATTTTGTAATAGTATTGTCATATTTTGGTAACAATCTGATAACCTGCTAACAAAAAAATGGTAATCAGTGCAATATTTGGATTAAATAATGGTAATATGGTGACATTAATGTGGTATAAATCTGATAACAATTGAGTAATATAGGTTGATGTTTTCACAATATTATAGGCTACTATTAGCGTAATACCTTCAAGGTCACATGAACATTCATGGAAGTCAAAATTGGTAATTACCATGCTATAATGCTAAAATTCAACCTCCCTTATGGTCCAAATATTACCTTTTTGTGTCAAGATAATATCACTTTAAGGTTTTTGAATTCCAAGAATGGTTATTCCTTTTGTAATTACATGGCATTACTTATTTATTACCTCTTAATTACAAACTGTTACTCCACTGTTACCAAGTTATTACTGAGCTGTAATGTAGAGCTACCGAAATGTTTTCATTCACAACCAACATAGTGTGAGTAAATATACATATTTCACCTGTTTGTAATTAAATTGTCACATTAGAATTAACTTACATTAATAGTCATGTTTTGCAATTAGCATTTTTGACAAAAGCTGCATTTCCTACAACAGTAAACTAATACATCTAGTATATACGCAAAGGGAACCACAAATGTATGTGTTATAAGGCTTGTCATGTCTGTTCTGTTTCTCTGCATCTGTCAGAGCTGCTGTCCAGACTGCTGAGCTCTGCATTTGAAGGCTATGACCTGGAGAACATGATAACTGCTTTCCTATTGGCTCGACAGGGTGCACTGGAGGGACCCGGCATCTTCCCCTCCTACAGCGACTGGTTCAAGGTTCCATACTGGGATTTCCACACCTTTTGATAGTTTGCTGATATGTTTGGATTAGTGCTGCTTAGCATCTTTTTACATTTTGTCAGTGCCACGACCAGCAGCTATTTTGGTGCATTCATCACATAAGAAGAATTGAATTCTAGCTATGATAAAAAAGCCTTTACTGAAAATCAGGATAGTAAATAAACATCTTGTTAAGGTCTTCCCGTGTACAGCCAGTATAGTGTTGAGTAGCTGTGCAGTTGTATAATAAATGCTCTGCATCGTATACACTGCATCAGAAGTGAGTGGCACTGGCTAGCACCAGATGTACTGTAGTTCATTTTTAAATATGTATGTATGACTTGTTCTTTAATAATGCCCACTTTAAATGTGCAATAAGTAGGTTTTTTACTTTTTAGGTTGTTTAACAGAGGTGGGTTGTTTTTCTGTGTGGATTGATCAAACCAATGATGCAAATATTTACAAGATCTCAGATGGCTGTTGTTGCAGTTTGTTTTATCCATAGAGCTTAATATTTCGTAACGTGCCTTTAGGTTTATTACTTTTACTAGTAGCATTTTTTTTTCAGATGTCTTTTGGCGGAGGCAGTGGCTACCATGCGACCAGTAAGAAATCTCTGGTGTTTCTGCTGAAGTTTCTGTCAGACTTGGTGCCCTTTGAACCCCCACAGTACCTCAAGGTGACATTCTGCACTTGAAAAATCCATGCAGTACAATGTACCATAACTATTTGAAAAAACTGTATAGAAGAATATGACTTCATACTAATTTGACAGTCTGCAGTAGTGGTGGAAAGTAACAAAGTACATTTACTATATTCAAAGCACTCATGTCCACTTGCAATGTGTACTTTACTTGAGTATATCCACTTTATGCTACTTTATACTTCTACTCCACTATGTTTCATAAGGCAAATATTGTACTTTTTATTGCACTACATTTATCTGGCAGCTATAGTACCCATTACCTTTCAGATTTTGTAAATAAAAACACACGATAAATTTATAAAATACAAAGAATTTTTTTAAATCAAACCAGTGGTTTCCAACCGTTTTGGCTTATGACCCCTTATGAAAAAAACAGTGTCTACTTGGGGCCCATGTCATGTTTCTGTAAGTTGTTAGCATTACCCCTCTAAACATCTCCGATGGTTTCATATAAATAACTATTGAAGGTTCAAAGTGGTCAAATTATGTAATATTTCACCAAAACGTATGTAGCAGAACTGTCTACCCCCGTAAGATTTTAAATGCAGGACTTTTATTTCTAATGAAGTATTTTTATATATTTGTATTGGCACTGTTACTTAAGTAAAATATCTGAGTACTTCTTTCAACACTGACCAGTGTGTGTTAGACTCAAAACGAACTCCAAAACAGTAGCTGAAGGAGATTAAATTGAGTAGTCAATTGAAGAAACACAGAGGAATGAGCCAGCTGTGATTTTTAACATCTTACTGCAATTTTCACATGGTAGATTCACATCCTGCACCCTCCATATGTTCCTGTGAAACACCGCAGCCTCCTCATGGAGTATGTCTCTCTGGCTAAGACCAGACTGGCTGACCTCAAGGTAAGAGCCTCAATTCATCATTTCTGCATTATTTACAAATGTTCATATTGAAACAGTATAACAATAACACAACATGATGATTGTATTATTATGGTTAGTGTCTCTGAGAGTGAACATCTTAAAATCAAATAGAATCTGGATTTGTGTGTGTGTGTGTGTGTGTGTGTACATGCAGGAGTCAGTGGAGGACATGGGTTTATATGAGGAGGTTTCTGGTGCAGGTGGAGAATCAGCGCAGGTAACTGTGACACCCAGTGGTTTGTTTGTGTAATGATACCTGTTTAAAGAATTGTTAGTGCTGCTGCCTTTTGGCCAATGAGAGATGTCAGTACAGAATGCCCTTATTTTGATATGGTCCTTATTTTACTGATCTTAGGAAAGTGGCATAGTGAATCGAAACAAACATTTCATTGATGCAGTAATTTATATTGATCAACTGTCAATAACCCCCTTGCAGATGGCATCTTTTGGTGCCATAAAAATCGTACATATTTCAATGTTTCAAATGTTTAACTGTTCAATCAATACTTAAAGGAATATGTTTTTTACAAAGCTCTGTTTTATTCAACAAAAGAAACCAAAGTTCTTGAATGTTAAATGTTTAATTACAAGCAGCTTTACAAGAGCTTTGCTTGAATAAAACAGCCTAAAGCTGACAAAATTTGATCTTACCAGACATGATGCCAACTTTGAGCATGTAACAGTTTGACTAGACATGACAGACACATTTTGGTTGGTACCAAAAACCTATTGCTGTTTCATATCTAGCCCTGGTTTATAGTATGTTTTCATTGAGCAAAATATGATTTATTCATTGGAAGCAGGGTTTTGATTTGTATCAAAGTGTATTTTAAGCTACATTTTGTAGCATCTGAACAGTAGACTAGTGTAATGTTTGTGTGTGCAGCCCCAGTGCCAGGCTGTCCAGGATGTGGAGAAGGCAGTGTCTCTGTTTGAGAGCACGGGAAGAATCTCTGCCACGGTCATGGAGGCCAGGTATTCAGTCAGCACATATATAAAGTACATCACAGTATATGAGGGTCCTTTGAAATATCTGGGTTTCGTGTAGGCATGATAAGATTTGAGTTAGACACAGGTTAATGACACCTCTGTCCTCATAGTATTTTCCGGAGGCCGTATTTCCTGACCCGATTCATCCCTGCTCTGCTGACACAGAGAGTGGTGAGCACCTTCACTTTACTGCTATTCTTTGTTTGACCCAGGTTCTTTTGTTATCTTGTCACAAGTCTCCACATCACATACGTGGATTTAAGTTAGTCTGCCTTTCAATTACAGCTTCCTGTGAAAGCTGATGCTCGGATGAGTTTCATAGAAGCTCTGAAAAGGTGAGTAAGAAGCCTGTAAAATGTGAATTAAAGCTCTTCCAGTTCAGTGTTAACCAATATCATGTTTCTCTACACCAACTTTATAGACTTGAGTTTATATAATGTTTTCCTTTCATGCATTTGTTGCCTCCCAAAGTGCATTATTTTAACAAATTAAAATGTCATTGCTTCATAATGTTTTATTTCTGTTTGTAGGCCTGATAAGAATAACCATCAGACTGTTAATGTTACACTTTCCCAATAATGATTGTCTGTAATTATGTTGTGTATGTTTCACTGTATAAGTTGTTTGTCTGTATTCAGAGCAGATAAGATCCCTGCTGCACAGTATTCATCCTATGTGGAGTCCTGCCAGAAACAGAGGCAGCAATATAGTGAGTATTCCTTGTAACACTCATGTATTGTAGACTGACAATCTCTAATTTATTGTTTTGTACGTGGTTTCTTTATCAAGTACCTAAATCATGGTCAATATCTTTCTTGAACTTTTTGATATACAAGCAAGTACCAAACAGACCAAACGGGAAGGAAATGTCACACAGTAAAGAAACAGGGGGAGATCGTATTCATTCATTCATTCATTAACCAGACTGCTTATCCCGAAGGGTCGCAGGGGGGGGCTGGAGCCAATCCCAGCTAACATTGGGCGAGATCGTATATGGAGTTATATCCCTATCTTTAATCAAGAGCATGCTCTTTCAGTTTGAGAGCATACTGTATTAATTTCATCTTCAGATTTTGTGCTCTTGCACCAAAATAAAACTTGCTTGCACTTGGATTTATGCTCTTGGATTGTTTTCTGTGCTCTTGGATTGTTTTCTGTGCACATGGAGTTTTTTCCGTGTGCTTGGATTCTCTGTGTTTCAACACTATCAAAATTCCCAGCCAACAGAATGCCAGCTGCAGTGTCAGCCAATGAAACGATCACTTCCTCGTTGATAGCGTGTTCGCTTTAGACTTAGAGCGTCCCTGCACGGGCGGTTACTCTTTCACTGGGTTCATCCACTCTCTCTCTCTCTCCGACTTTATTATATGTACAGTAAATAAATAGTCCAGTGACCGTTCTTTTTTCTTATACTACAATACTTTATATAATAACCCTTATACCAGCACCCATACGGTCTATTTTACGATCGATTGGACGTAAGTTCCGGGTCACAGGTTATACTGTATATTTGGGGGCTTTTATTGTGAAGGGAACAAAGGAAGTGCTGTCAGAGTCTCTTTGACAGCGAAAGAGTAAGAGTGTGGGTTCTGAGTTCGGACCAAAGTGGTGTCTGTTTTTATTTTGTATTCATATCCAGCATCGGCGCCTTACAAAACGCTCGGTTGCAGAGCTATTAGCTTTCTACTGTTAGCTAAACCGGAAGTACTAACCGCCTATCTGCCTCTTCTCCTTAACAGTGATGGGAATTCCGGCTCTTTTTAGTGAACCGGCTCTTATGGCTCGGCTCACTAAAAAGAGCCGGCTCCTTCGGCTCCCAAGTGGCTCTTTAGATTTTTTTGTTGCTTAAATTAATTTATTACCAACGATAACGGACCACCGTCTGCACACTACAGCAGTAGCATGCATAGGGATCGCAACTCAAGCTTTTCAGTTACCTGTCTTTATAGTGATTGTACTCCCCACATTACATCTTCCAAATGCAGGTCATGGGAACTGAGTAATAAAACAGTAAAGTACTTAAGTCATGAAGTAATAAAAGGCATTAAGTCAGGATGCAGCTGTCACATGTAGACACTTTTGTGTCTGGCATGCTTAAGGTTAACTTTACAGAACATAGAGTAAAAAGCATTGTAAGAGCCGTATAGGGAGATGATGAGATGTATGTTAAAGAGGTGTGGAAGCTCTCCTTTAAATATGGTAACATCATTGTTGGCAGCTGGAGTTAATGAGTCTGAGGAGCAACACAGTGTTTTGACATTGTGCCAGGGTGAGCACACAGAGTGAACTTTGTAACTTTATTTTGTTTGTGAGTAAACGTATTGGTGAATGGAGTTACCGTTTCAGAAAGTTTATTTTATACTCGTCAAGCTTATTGCAAACTACAGACTGATAACAGGGTGACGGAGAGAAGATTGCCGTTACAATAAACATAATAAAAGTAACAGTAAAACATTACAAAAATGTAAAATTTCCATCACTTCCAGTTTAAACCTGAGGAGATATGTTTTACATGTATATTTGACACAGCACACCTGCAGTACCTGTGCTGCAGTGTTGACGAAGTTAATGTTGTATGACAATCACATGACTGCATCTCTACTGTGTCGTGTTTTCAGGAAGTACAGCGTGTTTGGACACTAATGATCATCCTCTGGAGGTGCTGAAGGTTCAGCTGCAGGAGTTCTCAGAGCTGCTTGTTGAGGGAAATGATGGAGGTATCGAGAAAGGAGATACAGTACACACACACACATGCTAAAAAAACCTTTAATTATAAGTAGTTTAATTATTGTGTAGACTTTTATCTGAGCTGTTTAGTTTCAGATGTGAACAGAGAAAAAAAGCAAAAAGGCAAGCATTGAAATAAAAATGTTCCAGCTTCATGTTTTCTTTGGTTCTGTGATGCTTCCTGTGTTTGTTCCCTAATTTCAGCTAGTGGGCACGTGTGTGAGTGTGCTACACATTTTTAAATTTATATTAGCATTGTTCCTTAATTTAACCCCAACAATAGATATCCATCCTTCCATCCATCCATTTTCTTTTGCTTATCCGGGGCCAGGTCGCGGTTGCAACAGGCTAAGCAGGGTTATCCAGACGTCCCTCTCCTCAGCAACAGTTTCCAGCTCCTCCTGGGGGATCCAGGCCAGCTGAGATATATAATCCCTCCAGCGTGTTCTGGGTCTACCCCGGGGCCTCATACCAGTTGGACGTGCCTGGAAAACCTCTAAAGGGAGGCGTCCAGGAGGCATCCTTATCCACTGAACCACCTCAATTTGCTCCTTTCAATGCAAAGGAGCAGCAGCTCTACCCCGAGCTCCCTCCAGATGTCCGAGCTCCTTACCCAGTCTCTAAGGGTGAGCCTGGCAACCCTTCGGAGGAAACTCATTTCAGCGGCTTGTATCCACGATCTCATTCTTTCGATTACTGCCCAAAGCTCATGACCATAGGTTGGAACTAATGCCAACTGGTAAATCGAGAGCTTTGCCTTCCGGCTCAGCTCCTTCTTCACCACGACGGTCCGGTACAGCACCCGTAATACTGCTGATGCTGCACCAATCCGCCTGTCCCTCACTCGCGAACAAGACCCCGAGATACTTGAATTCCTTCGTCTGGGGCAACACCTCGCTTCCAACCCAAAGGGGGCAATCCACCGGTTTCTGACAGAGAACCATGGCCTCGGACTTGGAGGTGCTGACTTTCATCCCAACTGCTTCACATTTGGCTGCGAACCACCCCAGTGCATGCTGAAGGTCACAGCCTGCTGAAGCCAACAGAACTACGCAATTCTGAGGTCACCAAACTGGATACTCTCCTCCCCTCGACTGCGCCTTGAGATCTTGCCCATGAATATCACAAACAGAATCGGCAACAAGGGGCAGCCCTGGCCAACACCCACTGGCAACGTGTTTTACTTTGTGCCGAGAATGCGGACACAGCTCACACTTTGGTCATACAGGGACCGGATGGCTTGTAGCAGCTTCCCCGGTACCCCATACTCCCGCAGTACCTCCCACAGGGACAGGGACACAGTCAAAGGCCTTCTCCAAGTTGACAAAACACATGTTGACTGGGTGGGCAAACTCCCATGAACCCCTCAGCAGCCCTGCCAGGGTAAAGAGCTGGTCCACTGTGCCAAGGCCAGGACGGAATCGGCATTGCTCCTGGATCCAAGGTTCAGCAATTGGTCGGAGTCTCCTTTCCAGTCTGCCACTCCACAGGCACTGTCCCCGACTTCGACGCGACACTGAAGAGGCGTGTCAACCAAGACAGCCCAACAATGTCCAGAGCCCTCAGCACGTTGGGGCAAATCTCATCCACACCTGGCGCCTTGCCACCGAGGAGCTTTTTGACTACCTTGGCGACCTCTGCCAGGGATATGGTTAAGTCTACCCCTTAGTCTTTAAACTCTGCTTCCTCCACAGAGGACGTGTTGGTCGGGTTCAGGAGTTCTTCAAAGTGCTCTTTCCACCACTCCACAACCTCCCCAGTCCGGGTCAGCAGATCTCCTCCCCTGCTAAATAGAGCAGGAAATCCATCTCCTATTAATCCCTTTTTTATGCTTACAAATACTTCTCAGATCATATTTGCCCTCCCGTATCGAAAATGACCTTTGAACATAGTCTGGGAGTGACTTTGATTGAACTCTGTACATTATTTGCATTATTTTATAATATACCCAATCCTTTAGATGCAGCTGAGGGTGCAATGTGTGTGTTACGTTTAAGTGTATTCTCCAAATGCCTTCCAGTGTTTTTCCTTGCTTGGATCTTTAAGATGCAACACAGAGTGAATCCGTGAGCGTGTTAGATGTTCAGTTTCTCCCACAGTCACGTAGCATGTCCCCAACCTCAGAAAGTCTTACTAACACTATGCGTACCGTGTCTCTTGAATCCCTCTTTTCTATATCTGTCATGTTGGTCACGTATCCTCAGAGGTGTCGGCCCAGCTGTCCAGGATTTCACACACTCTGAGTGTCATCTTTCCTGGCCGTCCTAATGAGCCAAGTGAACAGCCAGTCATCAAACTTCACATAAACACTCCTCTGTCCCCTGAGCTCCACGTCAAAGTATGCACTGATAAAATTCATTGTCTTTTCATATTTTTATATGGCCTGTTCTGCTGTATGTATGTCTGTAATTCTATGTATTATTTAACGAATCTCTCCCTCACATCCTCAGGTTGTCAACTTGATCCTGAGAAACTTCTGCCAGTGCTTGTTAGTCGCTTCCCGAACTAACCCTCCTAATAAGTGAGTAGCACCAAATGTTTTAAGTCCAGTTTTCAGTGCACAGCTCTAGAAATAAACAGATTCAGTCTGTGTTATGAGATCGTCTCTTTCTTTGTGGCGTGCGACTCTGCAGACAAAACCTGTGGGCCTCCAGGTTTGTCAGTGTGCTGCTTGGTAACACACAGCTCCTCTCCAGCCTCATGCACAGACTCTGGGACCTGTTTCATCACCAGGTACATAAATCCATATTCATATACACTTCTCTCTGTCTTTCACTGTTAACTCTCTCTGTTTCACATCTTGCCTGGAGAATTGTGTAACTTCTAGACCAGATAAATATCACGTCACCTCTTGATTCCTCTACGTCACTTGAATCAGCGCATTCACTTGTCAATTTTACAAACCTCCTCCCTCAAAAAGGGGTCGTTGTTGAGTCCCGCCCACTTACTGGGCCTTGCAGCATTTGTTGCCCACCTCGACACCTCCATGTCACACGGCCCTCTGGTCCAGCTGGTCCTGCCCATTCTGCCTGAGCCAGTACCTGTTGGAGAAGCTCTAAGCTCGGCGCTGGTCTGCAGCACACACGCTAACATGCTGTTCTGTGCCAGGTGAGGTTCTAAACTTCAGCTGAGTCATTATAGACTTACTTTAGAAAATTTCTCTGATGTGACTATTGTGACCATCATGTAAAGATTTTATTAATTTATTGTGCCGTCAGTAAGTGATACTGGCATTTTTCTTCTTGTTGCTGTTCAGGTTGTGTGTGGCAAGTGTGTGTTATGGGATCTGCAGAGGGTACTCACTGCCTCAGCAACAACAGCAGGACTACATTGTCAGCAGCCTCTATAAGAAGGTATCTTCTTCTTTTACTGTCATTAGGTTTGCACGTGTTATATAAAAATAATAAGACTCATGTCAGGCATGTCATGAAAGAGCTATGGGGAAACATCCACATCATTTACCTGCGTAATGTTTAAAGGAAGTGAAAAGGTGCATCAACTCTGATCACATCTGCCAATTCCAGCCTGCAACTACCAACTATTTTGTTAGTAGCAGCCCTAGCTATTACATTGATAATGTTTTGGATGAGTTGATTTGCCACCTATGTCACAAATAGTGACACAGCCGTCACAAATCAAATTTGAGTAACCCAAGGAAAACCCAAAGGCATTCTGTTTATGGTGATGATATAAGGATATAAAGCAGACAATTCTCTCATTTGAGGAGCTGGAACCAGATAATGTTTTTTCCTTGATGAATCACTTTAATCATTAATTATTAATTAATCATTTATCCAATATTGTTGAGGATTAATTTTCTGTCAATCGACTATTCAATTTAATCTTGTTTAAGCAGGCCAGGCACATTACATCATACAGCTCTCTACAGTTACTTTCCCTGACGCACACTGCAAAGCAGATGTTCAGTCTTCTACTCCTACAGATTAGCACTTGCAATAAGTAGCCAATAAATGGCAAGACAGAAGACAAACAGCCTTATTTTTGAATAGATGAACTCGGATTTCCACGTAAGCACAAATGTCTGAAATCCAGGTGATACACTGTGAGAGAGGAGACAAAGGATCCGACGGTAAAAGCACCTCTTGCCTCATAGGCACGTTTGCAGGTTTTGTTCTAGACCTTGTTCTATTATAATATTATTGTATTGTGTTATTGTATTATTGTAGTTCAACTCTCCATGTAACTGTGTGTATTTTCAGCTTTTGTACCTCATCCCAAGACTGTTGCCTGAAGCCAGAAGAACTCCCAATGCTGTTGATCCTAGTGTATACCAGGAGGAGAACCTGCCTGGCCTGTGGAGAAGTGCCACAGGCACCGACAGCACCTGGCAAAAGACTGCCTGGCATCTGTGGAGGCACCCTGCTTTCCGTCAGCTGGAACACAGACCACAATATAAGGTAAAATGTCTCCACTGGGTCATTTGATTCCTGGTTTGAATGAAGCCTTGGCTTACTAAGTGGTTAACTGTTGCATTAAAGAGCAATCAGTAGCTTTGTTGCTTCAGTTGTATGTTAAATGAAATCATATGATGGATTGATCTTATTGACAACCACAGAATATTTAACCATTGTTGTATTTGTCAAGTTGTTGTTCTCAGAATGGCTGGCTAATGAGCTCAGAGTACAGAGAGGTGAAGACGCCCTGTCAGACCCAGAACGGTAAGGCAGGAAACATTCACTCACTCACTCACTCACTCACAGGTGCTATTAGACATACAGAAGAAATCAAGTCAATACACTTAGTAACTCTGTGTGTGTAGTCAGGAGTACCAGCAGTGGGCCTGCTTGGAGCTCTATCTGTCTCGTCCTGAGGAGCAGGGAGGCTGTGGAGGAGACATTAAGAACCTCTGCTCTCATCTGCTTAATGCCATCATGGAGCAGCAGTTAAGGTGGGTGTACATGCTCAGAAAAAAATGTCTCTAGTTTAATTCAGAAGTTTGTGTGTCCGATTTTCCCCATAGAAACCCATGGCGTCGGATTTACATCATGATTAATTTATATCACGTGAGCGTGATAACACATGCTCACGAGCAAATTTGATTATTTCACGCGCTCGGATATTAACTGCCACTCGCACAATTTAAGTCCCCGTGCTCAAATTCAACAACCAAGCGTTGTACAGGCAGCTGTGAGCATGAACCAAAACAAAACATGCGTGTATGGAACTAAGCTGCATGCGCACAAAGACAAGTCTGCTTGAATGAAAGATTTAATACAAAGACAACAACTAGAGTCTGATCCTTCCTTTGTTTAACCTAATAATAAAATACAAAGCTTGTATTAAAAGTAATTGTACACTGTTACTTCCACCAGTTAGTGAAAAAGGTATTCTCTTCTATGTATTTTATGTCGACAGCGGCCAGAGCCTGGAAAAGCTCGATCACAGAGCGTCAGAAACAGGGACCTGTCTGCCAGACATCCTGTCCAGATTACAGGTGTGTACACTCTATATGTACTCTGTGTGTGTGTGTGACCTCAGCTGACACAAGCGAAAACACTTCATTAGCAGAGTGTGTGTGTGTGTGTAGGAGTGTGTCTATGAGATGGAAGTAACCGACCTCCCTGGCAGCAATAGAAGCAGAGCTGACATGTGTGACTTCCTGTTTGAATCGGTGTCTCAGAGATGCTCCTCCACAGCCACCTCAGCCTTGCCGAGCATTACCACCAAGCTCAGCCTGCAACTTACACTGAACACATGGAACAGGTGTGCGCGGACACACACACACACACACACACACACACACACACACACACATACACATATACTATATCATGCAGATCATCTCCATCATTTGTGTGTGTGTGTCACAGAGTACTGCTGGCGCTCCCAGCAGTGTTATTCATTAAAGTAAAGAGTGAAGGAGGAAGGACGACTCTGGACTGCAACAGGCTGATAGAACATGTCAACCAGCACCAGGTGAGCTGCTGAAATATTTTGCTACTCAGATTTTAATACATTTCCCTCCCAAATTTAGTCATTTATATGCAAAAGGTCAGTAGCTGTTGTGAGAAATGTCCTTTTTTTGTAAAACTGACTTAATTGCGCTCACATCTTTCTGTGCCTGCGTTTCTCTCCTTCTGTTTATGCAACAGAGGAAGGTCTGTTCTCCAGCCGGCTTGCTGCCCTGCCATCTAACAGCACACCTCCTAAGAGTGAGAATCACTTCACTAAACTTTAAAAGAGAAATCAAATTTAGGACACATTTCTGTGTGTCCACGAGCTACTGGGAGGAAATCAAAAGAGTAATTCTGCTGCCTTGTGTTTCCTCTCCAGGGTGTGTTGTGTGCCAGTGTACGTTGTGGAAGCTCAGGGGAAGAAGTCAACAAAGCCTGGTCTCAGATCAGTCTACACTGTCCTCTCCTTCTGGTCTCCACAGTGGTACTGTTTGTTAAGCTACAGCTAATGAACTTAACTTAACTTTTCTACACTGACCTTGAGTGCTATGCACTTGGCTTCAGCCAGTAGGGTTAAATACAGATAGTGATTGTCACAGCAGGAGAAGCACAGATGTAAATCATAATAATTCAGTTTCATGGTCCTGGTATTGTGCATGTTGCCTCACTGTCACACGGTAGGCTTACTGGGACCAGTTCTTAAACAGAGAAAAATCTGCCAATAAGTGTGATTATGTCAACTGTTTGTTTATTTTGGATCAAGCAAAATACTTTGCAATAGAGGGAGAATCATTCTAGAAGATTCTTGAGAAAAATGAAACATTTAGACAAGGCAACAAGTAGAGTTTTACATTTCTGTTGTGAAAAATGTCAGTGTTGAAGGTTCAATATATTGCTAAAATAACTTGGTAAGACAGATATATAAGAGGTAAAAATCAAAGCAGCATGGATTTATGCTGCATTTTTTTGACAATAACATGACATCATGATTATATGATATGGTTATTAAGCCTGAGTAGGAAATTCATCAAATCAGTTCTAATGCAGCTGACCTCATAAATGTTTCTCTTTTGTATGGTATCTTTTTCATGACTGTGTTTGTGTGTAGCACTGGTGGGAGCGTCTATCTCCAGTGCTGTCATCACTGTGGCATCGTCTCTGTGATGGAGAGCCTCTACCAGAGCAGCTGCAGCTCATCACTGACAGTCAGAACTGGGCCTGCAGGTAGAACCTGGTTCTCATAAATCTCCACCTCTTAATCTACATTTCACCTTAGTGTAAGCTGTTTTGTCCCGTCTTCATCCTTCGGCTTCCACATGCCCTCAGCTTCCGTTTCAGTGCCAGTTTGTCTTTGTGGCGGTTTGTGTGTCAGTCTTTGGCTCATATTAAGGTGATTTTAATTTTGTTTGGTGTTCAGTTTAGCAAAGGGCCAATCGTCAATGCCAGTGCCTGCAGCTGCAGCTCTGCTGCTGGCGGCCAGCCTGCATTGTGCCTGGAGAGACCATGGGTGCGATAACCAGGACTTGAATATGCTGCGACCAGAGAGGGGCATACAGCACCGACAGGTGAGCGTAAAGAACCAACCAGTGTGCTTGCATATTTGTGTTTCCATTCAAAAGCTTCATATTTGTGTACAGTAAATTAGAGTTGGTATAATGCTACCAAGACGAACAATGTAATATGGAAGCCAGTAAGGGTGGGTAAACTGTATTCCCTTGTAGCGGTATTAATCGCACACAGCAGCACCAAATACATGGGCCTTAATACAAATGAATACAAATTGAAGTAGCGATGTGATACTCCACTTTGCCTATCAGAAATAATCAATATTTATATTAAATAACAGAATTTGACTAACATTACATTCACCTCGGGGCACTGCCCTTGAAATGGGAAAAAGAAGCCAAATGAATTCAGTCTCAGTCTAAAGGTTCCTACACAGTTCTTGACTCATGTACACACAAACCACATAGTAATCAAGTTCTTTATAGCTCACTCGGGACGAGGAGTCAATCAGAGAGCAACAAGAGGCATAAGAGAACAAGAGAGGAGAGTGATCTTTCGGTATCCTCCTTTCAGAGGGTTAGTTAAACATAGCATTTTTATTAATATACATCTAATTCAGCCTGGCAAAGTCAGTTCCTTTGTTTTTGTGTCAAGAGTTCAGAGTAATGGGTCTCCAGCCCACATCCTGGAACGTGGGAGACATCGTCCTTGAGTCTTAATAGAGACTTGTTTCATGGCAGGGACCATGGCTGTGCCACACTTTGGTGGAGGTACATCGTTTTTCATTAAAAGATGTAAAAATGTTCATCATCAGGGTCCTTATCATGCTACACCGAAAGAAATAGTGGGTTTGTTATTTATTCGGGTCATAAATAAAAATCTAAATGATATGTGCGTCACTTGCATGCTAATCAATATTACTGAGCCATTTCGCTGAGCCTTTGTATGCTGTATGTGACTGTCAACCTCAAGGCCTCACTAGTTTCCCTTCTCCCCAAAACTTTACTTTTCAGATGTGGAGCATTTTGTTTTAACTTGTACTTGCTCTGTAAAGAGCCAGATGTTGGTTTTGGTGTGTTCTCCACCTTTCATGTATTTACCTGCTACTGTCTTTTTTCTCCTTCCAGGTGCAAGCTTTTCTGCTTTTCCTGTGTGTAAACGACTACCTGTCAGCACTCCTGTATCCACAGGTAATACACCATTCGCTGTCCCAAACTGTATCCACCAACAGGTTATGTTCAGGTTTTGGTTCCATGTAGTAAAGCAGTTGGGATTCATATGCAATTAGAGTCAAGTCTGTCTTTGAGGCCTAGCTCAGGTTGAAAGACCTAATGAGCAACTTGCACACTCACATACAAGGCCTGAGAGGAAAAACATGCCTTTCTGACTCATGTGTTTATCAAGTACCTCTTTATAAGCCCTGTAGAGAACCATACAACATAGTCCAGGAAGGAACCAAACTGTTTACCCAAAGTTCATTATGAAAGTAATGGATAAGAGATGCAAGAACAGAAGCATAGTCCTGCTGTATTTGATGTACTCCTCTGCTAATAGGAGTAGCAGACAAATGGCTACATTGTTTGATATTTGGGAAAGTATGCGTATTATTTTTCTTGCTGAGAGGTAGTTGTGTTTGTTAAAGCCAGGAGACAGTTAGCTTAGCTATAATGTGGCAATCTGTGAACCTTAGAGGTGCTGGTAGACCAGGTTAGCTGTGTCCCTCCGTTTACAATCTTTATGCTAAGCTAACCAGCTTCATATTTAGCGTGCAGACATGAGAGTGGTATTAATGTTCCCATCTAACTCTTGGCAAGAAATCAATTAAGTGTATTTGCAAAACTATTGTTTTGAGATAATGCAAATCCCTCAGGCCAAACTCCAGCTCATGTTTACAAAGTTTAGCTTCAAAATATGCTTTTAGCAAGTATACAAGTAACTGTATAGAGAATGATGAATGAGAAGTATCTTAAGAGCATAACATCTCAACAACCAAGCGTTGTAAAGTAATGCCTTTAAATACACTTTCTTTTTGTTGCTCCTCCTAAAGCATGTCTCTGTGTAACGTTCTGTCTGCGATCATTTCTGCAGGAGGAGAGCCACCAGAAGGCCAGCACTTTATGCAAAGACCTTCTGTCTGTGTTGGTGGACTCTGCTGACTGGTTGCTCATCTTTAAATCAAATGGTACTGTGTATATCTTTTAAACTCACATGTCAGTAAACTCCACATGCTCAACAGAGCTGCTAGTGTGTATATTCGTTTTGTCAGCCAGTTTAGTCACTGACATTAAATGATTATGGCTTGTGTATATTTATGGATTGTTAAAATAGTGGGCTGTATCTTTTTCCTCAATTCCAGAACAAGGTGTTTACCCATCGATATCCATGGTGGCATCAGATGAATGTACTCGACTGATGCCTTGGGCCTTCTACAGGTTGGTTTTTAGTGTTTTTAAATGACATTTAGTCATGGTAGGTACTACTTATTGTTTCCATCACTCAGCCAATATATTTATACTTCACATGACCAAAACTGGGCAGCTGTGGCTGAGATGGTAGTGCGGTCGTCCATTAACCCCAGGGTTGGTGGTTTGATCCCAGCTCCTCCTGTCCACATGTCGAAGTGTCCCTGGGCAAGACACTGAACCCCCGGTGGAGGCCAGCATGGCCCCATCGGTGTGTGAATGTGTGTGTGTGAATGTGAGTTTGCCTGCCCAATGTCTGCTGGGATTGGCTCCAGCCCTCTAGTGTGGGCGGGACTTAATTGCACAGTAGTCTGCATATAGCAAGAAACAGCCCTGGTTGAAATGCATCAGGTTAAAGTATTTTATAACAAGAATGTGCAAAATAGAGCTCTTGTAGGTAACAGAAAATCTACTCGCCCTATGTATATGTACATGGCTTACAGTCCTAAAAAGATGTAATTCTTATTGCGGTTACACTTTGTAATGTGCATGTGGGTGTTCAGCCTGCTGTTCCAGCAGAGTCCTGAGCTGCTACAGCGAGCTATGCATTGTCCGGGGTTCCTCCAAACTGCTGTGCTCTGCTACATCAGACTGCTGCAGCTTTTCCTGGAAGGACACACACTCACACCAACAAATCAGGTGACTGAGCCTCAGGTGTTGGTTTATACCACTCAAATCTGTGACATTGCTCTGAAGTCAAATCTATGAATTGTGTTGTCAGACGGAGCCTTTCCAGATCTTGAGCCACACTAAGGAGTTTCTTCTGAGAGCAATCTCACAGGCGTCTCCAGCTGCTCTGTCCTCCAGCCAGCTCAGACAGGTAACCAACACGCACACACTGTGCATACAGACAGTACACATCAGTATTATGCCTCATAGTTGTTAAAACATCCACTCATCTCTCACATGCTTTTACCTCCTCTTCATCACTCCTTCCTGTCTGGTCTCTCTGATGCTGGTGGGTTTCCTGATCTAGCTGGAGTGCCAGTGTGCAGACCTGGACCCGGAGGTGGCAGCAGCTCTCTCTGCGCACCTTGACCCTCGCAGCCTCAGCCCAGAGATGGATTTCCTCTGAACAGCTGTGGAGAAACTGTCTAAAGTGAACCATAACACCCACTTTACTAATCTTCTCCACTCCCTTGAGCTTTGGAGGCATGTCTTTGATAGTAATGGTAACTGACTATACAGCAGGTACATTAGTCGTTCTAATGTAATCCAACAGAAACACATTCCTGTCATAATATTTACCAAACAGCGCTTCACTGTTTGTCTAAAAAAGTGTTGAGTCTCAGCTTTGTAAAAAATGTCTACATTTTATTTACATGTCTCACAGGACCTAATTATACATGTACATTGGAAGCCATTTTTACGGGTTTACAATACAGATATACACTCTAAAAAAAGAGTTCTTAGCATTGTAATAACTTAATAAAAACAGTGGCCTAATAAATCTGAAGTGAATGTTCTTGGAATTCATTCTGCACCTATTTGCACTGTGAGGTGGTTACACAGCAAATACCAGTGCCTTACATTTAACTACGTAACAAGGATATTGCAATATAGGACTTACAACTGCTGTGTACTTCAGCTAGAGAATAAAAATGTCTATAGATCCATACAGTCCACAGGCAGTGTAAAATCATCTGTTCATCAGATCTGCAGCAGTGGCACCAGAAGCAGTTCTGGTCTTAGTTATAATGCTTAAGGTCTCCATGAAATCAAATCAGTTTTTGATTTATGGTTGCCATTTGTTTAGCAAAAGCCATTCAATGTATTTAAATCCTATAATTACCTCTTTATATAGTTTTTTTTACAGTTAGTGGCTACCTACGAACATGGGATTAACATAGGAAATTATGTTGTGTTGTAGTATTATCACAAAACCGCAGGTGTCGCCCAATCAAACAGAACTGAAATCTTAAGGATTACAACTTTCATACCCAGGATAACTTTTTAAAAATATACACTCACCAGCCACTTCTATTAGCTACACCTGTTCAACTGCTTGTTAACGCAAATATCTAATCAGCCAATCACATGGCAGCAACTCAATGCATTTAGACATGTAGACGTGGTCAGGACGACCTGGTGAAGTTCAAACAGCATCAGAATGGGGAAGAAATGTGATTTAAGTGACTTTGAACGTGACAGGCATTTCAGAAACTGCTGATCTGGGATTTTCACGCTCAACCATCTCTAGGGTTCACAGAGAATGGTCCGAAAAAGAGAAAATATCCAGTGAGCCGGAGTTCTCTGGGAGAAAATGCCTTGTTGATGCCAGAGGTCAGAGAATGGCCAGACTGGTTCGAGATGATAGAAATGCAACAGTAACTCAAATAACCACTCGTTACAACCAAGGTCTGCAGAAGACCATCTCTGAATGCACAACACGTCGAACCTTGAAGCAGATGGGCTACAGCAGCAGAAGATCACACCGGGTGCCACTCCTGTCAGCCAAGAACATGAAACTGAGGCTGAGGTCTAGGTACACAGGCACACCAAAATTGGACAATAGAAGATTGGAAAAATGTTGCCTGGTCTGATGAGTCTCGATTTCTGCTGCGACATTCGGACAGTAGGGTCAGAGTTTGGCGTAAACAACATGAAAGCATGGATCCATCCTACCTTGTATCAACTGTTCAGGCTGGAGGTGGTGGTGTAATGGTGTGGGGGATATTTTCTTGGCATACTTTGGGCTGGTTATTACCAATTGAGCATAGTTTAAACGCCACAGCCTACCTGAGTATTGTTGCTGACCATGTCCATCCCTTTATGACCACAGTGTAACCATCTTCTGATGGCTACTTCCAGCAGGATAACACGCCATGTCACAAAGCTCAAATCATCTCTAACTGGTTTCTTGAACATGACAATGAGTTCACTGTGGAGGCCTTTTGAATACAGTCACCAGATCTCAATCCAACAGGGCACCTTTGGGATGTGGTGGAACGAGAGATTCACATCATGGATGTGCAGCCGACAAATCAGCAGCAGCTGAGTGATGCTATCATGTCAATATGGACCAAAATCTCTGAGGACTGTTTC
>JAVQJF010093631.1:0-15920 GCA_036023855.1 Gadopsis marmoratus
CCCCCCCCCCCCCCCCCCCCCCCCCCCCCCCCCCCCCCCCCCCCCCCCCCCCCCCCCCCCCCCCCCCCCCCCCCCCCCCCCCCCCCCCCCACCCCCCCCCCACCCCCCACCCCCCCCCCCCCCCCCCCCCCCCCCCCCCCCCCGCCGCCCCCCCCCCAAGACAGAACCGCACTACCCATGAGCCTCCTCGTCCGTGGAGCTACTGCCACCTGTGGAACAACCGACCAATGAGAGGAGAGCTGGGGTGAGTGAGGGAGGATGACGTCACAGGCAACCACACACACACACACACACACACACACACACGAAAAATACTACAGTGACACGAAGAGGTGGGCACAAAGGCGACGGAGCAGAGCCGGAGTTTAAGAAACGAAAGAAGAAGCAGCAGCAGCTCTCGTTGCATAGAGGAACCAGAACTTCCCGGTTCGGCTCCAGAAGTATGAAAACGTCACTCAAAATTTGAACAACTACGAATCCAGTCTCACTCAAGAGTACGTCGCATGGCTCGCTAATATCGTTGTTCATTCAACGTTTCTGTTTCGCGTGCGGCTTTTAACGAACATCATTTCCCATAAGCCCCCAGACCATCGCTACCTTCACTGGTTGGCACTAATGTCGTGCCACTGCTTGTCTGTAACTTCCTGTCTCCGGCTGCAGGACGCAGAGGGCCGAACGCTGCGCACGAGCTCAGAGATCGCAGCTAGAAAGACGGGAAGAAATGACTTTAGATTTGATTTTTTTTCTAAATCTTTTTATCGCATTGGATTTTATTTTGCCCTTGTAAAGCACTTTGAATTGCCCGTGTTTGAAGTGTGCTTTCTAAATAAAGCTGCGGCGCCTTTAGAGGCGAGTTTCACACATACTGAACAAAACACAAGCTCAAGTGTCACCAGGAAACCGTGAAGAGCGAATGAGGGTCTGCACCGAGGTACAGGAGCCAGAGGGGCAGAGGCTGGACAGGAAGTGACATCGTGACTTTGACTCTGGACACGAGTTAAAGTTTCTCAGCAGAAGATCGATCAAGTTTTACATTTGCCCCCCCGACGGGTAAGTGAGCTGCTTTTACAGGCTGCATCTGGTCACCGGCTGTATTCGCAAACAGCCTACTGCGTACGACTGCCGCCGAACACACCGCTTCTCGTAGCAGTGCGCAGTATGAAACCGTCAAAGCGATTTAAATTTGCAGGTTGAAGTTTAGCCAGTTTACCAGTTTCGAAAAAGCGGAATCATCCACAATAAATCATTCGGTCATTCATATCTGAACACGATAGAGCAACGCATGTGTCGTCAGATGTAGCGGAACTAAACGACCGGACATACTACCTGCATGATATCGAACAGTAAATAAATAAATAAAATAAAAACAACAACAATAATAATAAAAATAATTAAGAAAACAGCATTTGTTGGAAAGCGAGACGCTAACAGGCTGTACGCAGCAAACTGCAAGCTAATGTTAGCCATGCCGCTAAGCTCTATGGGGAATTACAGTATAGCAGCACGTAGCTAATAGGCTAGCAGTCGGAGCGGTAGTGTTGCCTTACAGAAGATTTCTCGCCTCAAATCTGTTCGGAAACCGATTTTGGCGACGGCTGACGTCAGATACGTTTTGAGTGATGGCAGCGCTTTGCATTGTGGGACACAGAAGGCGAGGTAGACTGGTCCGACGCCAAGTGGAGATTTTTTTTCCAGAATCGGTAAGAAATCCCATTTTGTTTGTTCGTTTTGTTTGTTAGAATACTGCAGATTTTGCCAAATCAGCACCTGCTGCTAGTGAAGTAGGCGGTTTCAAATACAGCCCGTCTTTTATTTTTAGATATACCTGCTGACGTAACGCACCCTGGGGGAAGGGAACAGTTCGATCAGACGGACCAGAACTGTGACCCAGAGGTGAGGACCGGTGAGGTGAGGCCATCTCAGGGGAAAGAGGGAACAAGGAATGACACAGGATGAAAGAAACAGAAGTCACAAAGCCTCACACACACACACACACACACACACACACACACACCCTGATTCCAGACAATGTAAATAAAATGCAGCCACTGAGTTTACACGGCAACAGGTAAAAACAGTCGTGATACACTTTCAGTTGTTTCAAGGATCAGTGTGTGTGTGTGTGTGTGTGTGTGTGTGTGTGTGTGTGTGTGTGTGTGTGTGTTGTCATGCCACAGACAGGCTGCATTTAAATTCACCTCATGCAAAAGCAATAATTGCGTAAAAAATAAAGATCCTAACAGTAGTTCTCAATGGTGTCAAAGAATGAAAAGTTCACAGGGAACTCTGGGCGGCCAGAGGAGAGAGGAGACACGGAGGGAGGCACGCGAGGAGGGAAGAGAAAGAGAAAGAGAACATTATTTTAGTTCAGCTGGAGGCAAACAGGAAAGCAACACTACAAAAGGAGTTTTCTTTTTTTTTTTTAAAGCCATTTATCATCAGAAATAAACGTGAGTGTGAGAGACCCACGAGGCGGCGGGGCCCCTGGAGGTCAGACGGCGTTTCCAGCAAAGCTACCTTGTGTGGCGTTTCTGTCGTTGAGCAGCTTGGTCTGACTGTTGGGCAGGATCTTAATCTCAGGAGGATCTGGACTCTGAGCGACCCGCGACGCCATGAGAGCGTTCAAATACTGCAGACGTGTGACCTACAACAGACACCCACAGAATGAACGAACGAACGGACGGATGAAAGCTGCTTCCTGCTGCGTACACTGTGCGACGTCTCGCGTGAGGCTGGACGATGTCTGTTCCGAGGCAGTTTATTCGCTATGAGCCAGACAATTCTCTCGACAGTCGAGTGGAGACACGGCTGCTGTCGGAAGTTTGGCACAAGATCTTCTTTGGCCACAAAAGCAACATCGTCGTTTCGGAATGACGACACAAGATTTCATCAAATTTCTGACCCCTCGCCCAAAATCGCACAGTGTACGGCAGCCTTTAGTGGTGACAGCACACACACACACACACACACACCCACCCGTATGAGCTGCAGGTCGGTGAGCGCTCGGACGGTGTAGTCGGGACAATAGCTGGACGGGCTGGTAGCATCTGCTGACTCAGAGGGATCCCTGGGAGAGCGACGCTGGGTCGACACTGGAGACTGGTGCACTGTAAACACACACACAGTCTTCCGTTTGTAACCGTTTCATGTTTCAGTGATCGAACTTGACAGGAAATGGAAACGGAGACCAGACACTGACTTCACATGCATTATTTCTTTAACGTTGCACATTAACGCTGTGGGACTGGTGTTAAAAAACAACCGATAATCAAAATCAAAATCAAAACCTGCTGTTTTCTTCTGTTTTATGTGACTGTAAATTTCATATTTGTTTTTTTTACTTTGTGTTATTTTAAGACCACATGATTAATCAATAATGAAAACAATCATTAGTTGCAGCCCTAACTGGGATACAGGAACGAGGTTCCCCCGACTCACAGCTGGAGTAACAAACTGAGTGTCCATCACTAACTTTACTGTCAATGAACCAAAACTCCTAAAACTGTCACCAGGTGACATAATCAATAACATTGCCGATCATCAACATCCCATCTAAGTGAAGACAGCTTTCTGTGTTTGTGCAACCAGGTAAAGCTTGGTGTCAGATGAGTTTAAATGTGTCTGCCTGCTGTTCCCGATCTCACCTGAAGATGGCAGCGTCAGCGCTGACACGCCATAGTACGTAAACGCCCCGTTCTCAAACTTCAGGCCCTCTTTACCGATCTCCACCTCCACGCGGCCCTGAGAGCAGACAGGAAGCACGTGGACGGCAACGTCATTCTCTCTGGATCCTTCTCACAAAGAATATTCTGTTAAGTGAAAATGGCTCACAGATCCCCTTAAAACTGTCTGATCCATTAACTCCTTTTCTTCGACATGCAGATGTTGGAGCCTGTTTCATCTGCGACAGGCCGAATGGCATCAGCCCTGTTCTGAATCGAGCGCGTTTCTTAAAACGCAGAACTTGTGTTTTAAATTTAAAATGGATCCTGGAAGATCCGTTTCTTTCACTGTGAACACACACGATTCATTTTGTGAGAATATACAGCACCGGGTGTCCTTCGAGGTTGAAAATGTAAAAAGATTATCTGGAAACTAACTTTCTGGATGTTATTATTTTGATTGTTTATGTCACATTCGCATTCTGTATATAAGCGGTCTAACAGTTCCTCTTTCTTTCTTGCTCTATATTAACAAGTGCTATGAGATAACTCTGTTATGATATAGCGCTATAGAAATAAAATTGAATTGAATTTAATCTGCACACTGATACGTCAAAAGTGCCTCCGATTCCTCTGCTTCGGCCGTCGCTCCCTTTGTAGAAAAAGTTGAGGAAACGAAAATGTTTGACTTGCTGCCCGAAGCCGAAGCACACGCGTCTGAACACGAGCGCATACCTGCAGCAGCAGGATGAAGTAGTCCACCGGGTGGTTTCGAGTGTAGAGATAGTGGCCCGCGTTCAGCCGGTTGTTTGCGTCAAAGTGCACTTCCTGGTTGACGCTGGGGTGACGAAGCAGGTGGAACAGGACCTTCTCAGACATGCGTCCGGGGCTGAAGTGCTCCACTTCTGCATGGGTCAAAGGTCAAAGGCACAGGACACAGTCAGCTCGCTGTGTGGGCGGCGATGCCACACACAGAGGATCAGATACTGTTGACCTGCTCGGCTGAATTATAATACAGAACAGCAGCAGCAGTCGCTACACGTGAGGTGTTAAACTGTGACTCATTCCTTCAGCAAGGTCAACCACAACCTCTGTTTTGTCATATACACACACGTAAGAATTCACACACACACAAACACACAAACCTCTGGACAGGAAGCGGTGTGTAGCCAGCAGGAGTTGAGGCGACGTACGGATCTTGGGTTCTCCCTCAGGAGGCTTGAAGAGAGAAAACTCCTCGTGGACGCCGCGAGGCTCCAGAGGAATCTCCAGCGCAGCGAGCGGACGCTTCACCTTCCTGTCCACTGCAGGAGGTGGTGGAAGGCTTTAATAACCAGACACCGGAGGCTAAATCAATACGCACACGTACGCACACTTACAGTAGCCATCGGACTCGTCCAGGATCTCTGATTTGATGATCTCCTCGATGACGTCCTCCAAGGTGACCAGTCCCAGCACCTCGTAGAAAGGATCCCCCTCCCCCTCGTTGTTCACCTTCTGGACGATGGCCATGTGAGAGTTGCCTGACAGGAGGAGAAAGGTCAGAGGTCAAATCACAGAAAGTACAAAAGCCCCAAACTACAAAAGAAACCCATTTTTCGCCTAAACTCTGGTGGTTCCCAGACATGCAGATGGTTTTGGTTTTATCTGAGTTAGTGTCTCTGCTCCTATATGCTGGATTGCATTTTCATTTCTATTTTAAACGTTAAAACATCCACATCTCTTTCCATGCACAGAGTCCGGGTTCAAACTGTGTCAACTCTTCAACTGGAGGTGTGGCGGGAGGAATGCTGGGAGTCAAAACTCTGTCAAACCAACGCACAGATGATACGCAGAGTCTCAGATTCCGTGTGACTTACACTTCCAGGTGAAATCCTTATTTGCGATGTTCATTGTGAATAAACGTACAGACGTCCACTTCGAAATCACAGCAAAAGAAGCCGCTCCACTCCAGAACCCTGCACGGGTGCACCGCCAGCAGGAAGTTCTAATAAGTAATGCGGCACACTTTTAATGGTGCCAATTTACCAAAACGTTAACAAATACAGATTAAAAATGCCTAAAGTTGCAGCCCACGGCTTCACTGACTCCATGGTAACGTGACTTGTTGGGGGGGGGGGTGGGGGGGGGGGTGGGGCCAGTTGTCTCAGACACCGAAAGATTTTAAAACTAACATTACTGCCTACAGAGAAAATATTAAATAATTAAATGCAAGAATTCTTGCCGCCTCCTGCAGCTTCCGATTCTTTGAGCAAGCTGAACTGAGCGTTTTCTTTTAGACCTGCAGACAAAACTGAACCTAAAAACTAAACAAGTCAGTCGGCAAAGACGCCTCTGCGGCAACATTTGGTGGGAACCTTCTGAACGGCCCGCGGCTGGGCGAGAGAGCGAGCGCACCTTTCTTGAACTCCTCCAGCATGGCGTCCAGCTTGGTGTCGTTGAAGACGTAGTGCAGCGGGTGGTTGTAGAACTTGGTGATGGCCGTCATGGGGGTGCAGTCGTCCGGGTCCACCAGGGCCAGGTCTTTCACGTACAGGATTTCCACGATGTTGGACCTGCAACATCGAGCGCACGATTCGTTGTCCGTCACTAAACCAGCCGAGACGACGAGTGAAATTGGTGGCTGCACTGAAGCACCACCCTCTTAACTATGTACTATAATAATATTCATAAATGGCTTTTCAACATACTCGTAGATGCTTCACACGGGCAAGAACTGCTTTATGTTTGATATATCATGTTACAGTTAGGGCTGGCCGGCTAATCCAATTTTACTTTGAATTACAATTTGGGCTTCAAACGATTCTGAAAGCAGGAATATCGAGATAAAGACGGTCTGCGTGCTGCGCTCCGTATCCTACATCCTGTGTTATAAATCCAGCGCACTCCTTTAAAAATGCCCCTCCGTAAAAAAAACCCAACATAAATAAGTTTACGATCCCAGTTGAGCAGCTGGAATGTTACCTAGGAATCTTAATTAAGTTGACCAGCCACCAACTATTTAAATAAATAAGTAACGGTCATTTTTTAACAGTTTTGAGCGTTTTGCTTCTTTGGGTTTTGTACAGTTTCTTTTGGTAAAAAACGAGTAATTTGAATGAGTCAGTTAGTGACTTAGTGGTTTTATGGACCAAACAACTAATCGACTAATTAAGAAAATACTGGGCAGAGTAACCGAATATGAGAGTAATTACCAGCTGCAGCTGATTTACAGGATAAAAGGATCATTTTAACAACATTTCTGTGACTATATTCCAACATGTAGTCAGGACCGGCTTAAACCGAGATCTGCTGTAGTACTAATACTACAGTGTAGAAATACTCTGTTACAAATAAAAGGCCTGCATTCACAAGCGTACAAAAGTATTAGCGGCGTTTATTTATTCCTAGTGCAGCGTATTAAAGTGTCCAAAGTGAAAGTACTCGTTGGGGAGCAGGATGGCCGTGTTATATACCACATGAAGTATTCACACACACGTACGCAGCATGTTGACGTGTACTGTTGTACCGTACAACCCCTCTGGACTCAGACCCCTTTAGATTTGAGTGTGTGGCATTTTACACGTTGCTCTCTGGTGACACCCGGTTCTGTACCACATACATAATATATCATCTCTCCAACGCGTCTGACAAATCCTGGATGTCCACCGTGTTGACGGTGTCCATCGACAAGCGCCCACCTCTCCTCCTCGTATATGGGCACCCGGGTGTAGCCGCTCTGCATGATCTCAGACATGGTGGTGAAGTCCAGCACGACGGAGCTGGGCAGCATGAAGCAGTCCTTCAGCGGCGTGAGGATGTCCTCCACCGTCTTACTGCGCAGCATCCCGCGGCTGAACTCCTCCTTCACGAACTCACTGCGCAGACAAACACAGCGTGAGACGAGGCGACGCGCCGGCGCGTCGCTCCACCTGAATGCGCGTCTCTCGTCACCTGTACGGGTCGTTGACGCTGGTGCGGATCATCTCCATGGCCCGCTCCCTGATCCCACAGGTGCTGACGTCCCTCCTCAGCGCCAGGTCCAGGATCAGCCCCAGCGGGCAGGACAGGGGGAAGGTGAGCACCATACACACCTGGGCCAGCCAGGCGAGAGCCGGCGCCAGCTGGAAGCCGTAGCCGGAGCACACGATGTGAGGGACCAGCTCCGCCAGGAAGAAGACGAGGACGCCGCTGGTGAACACCGCGGAGACGATGGAGCCCAGAGACCGGTACAGGAGGACGCCCAGGGCCGCGTGTCCCACAGCACACAGGAACAGCAGAGAGCACACCTGGGATGGAGAGGGCAGAGTTCAGCATCGACCAACCAGGACATTTGAATCCAGCTTCCACAGACTCACCAAGAAGTTCCCCCTCCTCCTGATTGGCTCCAGGCGCTTGGCGGCTCGCTTCTCCTCCTCGGAGCCACAGCTGTGGAGGACATAAAGCTCCACGGGGTCCAGCCACAGCAGGCTCAGGTTCACCGTCCTCAGCGCCGCGCAGGCCAGGAGCAGCAGCACCACCAGCACGGCCAGACCCCAAGGCGGGATGTGCTCTGCGGGCAGACCGCTGTCGGGGTTCACCCGCAGTCTGTCCGGGCCCGCAGATGCCCATCGCCCTGCGCTGCGCACACACATGTGGTGGTAGGTCTGCTCGCTGCCCGCGGACAGGCTCCTCTGCCGGACCTCCACCGCCAGGAGCCCGCTGTAGTCCTCGTCCGGGGTGAACTTACCCGTCACCTGGAAAGCGGACTCCTGGCGGCTGGACTCCTCCCAGCACGGGTCGGCCGCATCCCCGACCGCCCCGGCCGCTCCGCCAGCTGCCCCTGCGAACGCCACCCACGGCCAGCTTCCATTCAGATCAGTCCCAAACAGACGGAGCTCGAACGCGGCTCCTTCTGGCGCCGAGATGATCCGATCCTTCATAAACACCAGACCCGCCGGGTCTTCCAGTCGCAGCCCCAGGACCAGCGGGGCTCCCTGGCTGCAGGCGCCGTACCCGATCCCGCAGAACAACAATATCATCAACAGGAACCGTAGACCTGCCAAGCTGGCCACCATATTGGAATTGGTCAGCCTGGCTCCGCGCGGATCACGTGACTCGGGCTGCGCCGCGGCCCCGCCCACCGCGGCTGAGCGAGCCCGACAGCGCGCGCTGCAACTGAACCGCGCGGCGGCCATTTTGGCGCTGCGCTGGGTGCCCCGCCCACCGTGCGCTCACAGCCAATAGCAGAGGAGTTGACCCACAACAAGACACACGAGCGGAGGTGAACCTGTAAAGCTGTTTTCATGTGATTGTCCTTCCTCTTCACAGCGCAATGGAAGGGATATATATATATATTTATATATATATTTATATATATATAAATATATATATAAATATTTATATATATATTTATATATAAATATATATATGAACCAACACTCAGCTCGAGCTAGCAGAGTTGGTTATCTCCCAAAGTGTTTTCAGTATGAAACTCCCTCTTTGTGTAAGTAATGTAAGGAACTTTACACTAAAAACACAGCGACTTTGGAAAACAAAGTCACCTTCACGACTCAGGAGAGAGAAGTGATGGCAAACCCGAATCATGTTAGTGACTCGGTCCTTCCGTCCCCGTCTGCATCCAGCTCATTGAGTTTAGACATGTTGTATGAAATGTGCTATATAAATAATCTTGACTTCCTGTTTGCCACCTTCAGAAAATAGACCCGGGTGTCTACACCCCCGCAGAGGATTAGGGCCACAGGTCTGACTTTAATCTCAGAATTAACAAAAAAAAAAAACAATGTCAGAACTCACATGTGGCCCTAATCTTCTTCCGTAATGACCTAAACTAAAAATGACCTCAACCATTTTTACATGGATATAACTGTGTAAAACTCCTTATTTTATTCATTAGCTCAATTTATTTTATTCCCCCTAATAAAATAATAACACGAATGAGCAGGGTTTTGAGCGAGAGTGTTACAAAATCTGAAGATGAAATTAACAAAATTATTCTCTCAAACTGAAAGAGCATGTTCACGATTAAAGATAGCAATATCGCTCCACATTGCTAACGGTCAACTAGCTGTCGGAAGGTCACAAAAGTTGAACTGACAGCTGAAAGATTTTCACGGGTTTGTCCAGCCACTTTTTTCAGTGCAGTCGCATCTTTGCTCAACTGGTGTGGAAAGGAGGAATAATTATAGCAACCGATGACGTCTTCAACGTACATATGGGCATGTGCGGGAAGTGCAGGCATATAATAACCAGCTTCCTCTTGATAACAAAATTTGAGGATCCACCCACATGTCCTGTAAACACTTAATGTGAAACGACGGCCCAAAAGAAAACTTAATTCCAGCAAAGATAATCCGCGCCCCCCCCCCAAAAAAAAACTCTGAATATGAATCAAACAGAGACAGACGTTCTGTAGAGAAATATATCTCAGGTTTATTAACCTCGTAGATTCTTTCAAATGCCTTACAGTAGATATAAAACAGTATGCACACATTGCTTTGACGTGCTCCTCCATCTTTAGCACAAACATGTTGCAGCAGTGTCTGAATATTAAAACCTGCCGAACAGGTATTCTGCATCCACTGCACACAACCTGGGGGGGTGAAAAGGGAAAGTATCTTTACTTCCGTATCAGAGTTTGCCTGGATTTAAACTATTGTTTTAATGCTTGTCTGTAGATATTTCAGGACCTTGAATTAGCTCGACTCTGCACTGCAGCTCTGAAACACGTGACAAATACTGGCTGATCGCTCTGCGTGCGGAGACAATGTAACCTAAATGTATCTGAAACGGATGATAACCGATACAAACATGTCCCGGGGCACTCGTCTTCACCCTCCTCGCGTTTGTTTCTGCATTGCTCCGCATGCACGAAAACCTAAAACAAGCTCAAAGCAGTCCACGCGTTGGACGATACACAGTGTGGAAAACTGACTGGCCTGAGAACAACACTGCACCAGAAAATATTTAACCTTCGTAATCAGTCATCACACAACTGCCGGGCTAAGAACAACACCACGGGAGTTGCCGATAAGCCTCGCTCTCCCGCTGCGGTCCCATGATAGAAAAGGTCTGAACAATAAACACGTCTCCGGAGATCCGACCGGCAGTCAAAGTCGGGGGAATTTCAATACTTGTGAGCGGTGGGAGAGGAGTCGAGATAAGGGCAGGGTGGAAAATAGACGAGGGAAGGGAGTGAGAAGTGAGAAGGAAGTGTGGGAGGAGAGGAAGGGGAGACGCGGGACGGCGAAGGATGGGAAAGGAGAGACAAGGACTTTGGCTGAGAAGAAGAAGAAAAAAAAAAAAAAAGCTTTGGTTATCACATCAAAGGACATAAATAGAAGAAAGCTACAGAAGAGGAGTAAATTATTATCCGAGGTCAACTCTGTGCAAAGTTTATTGCTATTTAATGCCTTCCTAGCAAAACAATGGAAATAGAAAACTTGAAACAACATATCCGAACATCCCATCTCTCCTTATAAATAGAGCTATCATTTCATTTCTCTTTCGGCATCACGTGAATTCCCTTCATGTACAGGAGTATTTACAGTAACGTAACGCGAACACAGTGTTTCTGGGTAAAGAAACCCAATAAGAGCCGTGTCTCACAGCTGGAAGCCCGTTTCACAGAACCACACACCTTCAGGTGCCGATAGCAAAAAGACCAACAATAAATACAATGTTTACAATAAATACAACATTAATAAGTAGAATTGTTTGCACGTTTCCCAGAACACAAACTGCCAGTCACACAACCAACCAGCGGCTTCACCGGAAACCAGTGTAAGACCCATCGCTACATGAGACCTATGTGAACCAGCAGGCAGGTCTAATTTCCGTCCAACAGAGGGTAAAGGCTACGTCACCAATACTGGAGCAGGTTTTTCCCTCGTGTGGATGCTCCTGCTGGATAAATCTATGGTTTCACCGAGTGCCAATCTTCTCCATGGCCGGATTTACCTGGTAGGGGGGGACCCCGGGGTAAAAATAAGGTGCTGGGCCCCGGTTAACCCTCCCCACTATTCCTCCCACTCTCTGTGCATTGTGTCCAGTATTCCCATGCTGGAAAACCTCCCGGCCCCAGGTCTGCGGTGTGGTCATTTGGTAAAGCACAAATACATTTTGCAGCATGAAAGCACATAAACTGAAACAATGAAGGTCTTAAAACTAGATTTTGACACTGGAATCCCCTCAAGGCAAGAAAATAAACCTCCTTCAAACTCTTAACATTTGATTTTTGGACTTTAGTGCTGCATAGACCCGAACACCTTTTAACTAAAGCAAATGCCCACAAACACCCGGTGAACCTTGGGAGCAGGTGCTAATCCAGCTTTGATTTACTCACTTTGGGAACTCATCCCCACCCCTCCCAAAAAAAATTAAAATAAAAGTTTTTTTTTGTTTTTTTTAAATAAATCACTACATCGTCAGCAAAGTAATTGATCTTCACGGTCACTTAAGTCGTTTCATTGTCACTGCATACATAGGAAGAAATAATAAATATAATTTAAAAAAAAAAGGGGGGTAGGTAGGCAGATTACATGCCAGCAGCTGTAACACCGGAGCTCCGCCCGTGACGGAGAGTGAGAGGTGAGCTGCTGCAGTGTCTTTATCACTGGAACACACCTCCACATCTCCTCCAACTCCAACAGCATCATTTACACTCACACACACACTAACGCACACTTCACATTGTATTTAGTGTATATGAATTAATCCCTGGATTGGAATGTCATACGGCCGTACGCAAAGGAAAAAAAGCACACCACTTGCCGCCCTGCGTTCTGCTGTTGCGTCAGACTGAGCCCACACTGCCTGCTTAGACATTCAACAACTCAGTGGAAAGTAAATAAAGAGCCAGTCCATCGTTTCGTGCCAGCGGCTGCACAGTGTTGCAGATCCCGTTTGGTCAGCTCTTCGTGTCTTGACGTTGTGAAGCTTTTGAGAAGGAGCTGGTGTCGCGCCGAGCTCCGGTCACAGTGAGGAACATTTAGTGGAGACGCTAAGTCCACAATAAACGGTGCCATCTGAAGTGTGCAGCTTGTCCTTCAACTCAAACAGTGTTATCAAGAACCAAAGAAAGCAAAAATAAATGAATTAAGTCTCTAAAATATAATAAAAGAAAAAAAAGTTAAATATATATAAATGTATATCAAGTACAATAAATATTTCCACTCTTGGAAATTAAATAATTTGAAAACATATTTCCTTAGTCAAGAGGTAGGTCAGGAAGACACCCACCTTCACTTAAAGGACCACACGGTGTTTTTGCAAGTTTTAGCCTCTTAAATACAAATCACGTGTAAATTGTATCACTGCTGACTATTTTCCATTTCTGTTGGGTATAATTAATATTAATGATCAGTTAATCAGATTGATCAATGCACAAAGATTTGTTATTACTTCATTAATTAAACATGCATTTAAATTGTGCATTAATAAACAACGAAAATGACAAAAATAGCCATTTCATCTTCATTGAACTTCAAATGGTGAATTAATAATTGAGAATTTAAATGAAATAGCATAATTTGTTTAAAAATATATTTTTAAAGTGTAGTTTTTGTTATAAAATCTAGAAAACTGCAGCATGGTTTGCAAAAACATTTAAATAGTCAGTAGTAACGCATACTATTCACGATTTGTATTAAATGGGCAAAAACTTGCAAAATCACTGTTACGGTTGTTTAACTCCGAGGCGGCAGACAGATAAATTAATTTCACAACTCCAACGAACTACATAAATAAATAAATAAATACATAAATAAAAAGGCCTCAACCTTCAACTTTCTAGTTTTTGGAAGTTTCACTCTTAAATAAACGTAAATTGAGAGGCAAACTAAATAAAAAAACTAAAGTTTAACAGCAACCTGTGTAGCAGTGATGAGCTGATACAGCAGCTTTCCAGTGATGACAGAAAGACATAAGAGACTAACCGAAACCTGCAGAATCTCAAATACAAAGGCGGCAAATATAATCGTGTTTGTGTGGAGAAACTTCATTTGACAAAAACTTCAAAAGTAGAGATGAAATTTGAACTCTCCTCATTTTTTGTGTCAAATAATATAATGATGACCGCAGCTAATGTCAGTTTTCAAAACAAGATAAAACCTTTACAAATGTGAGTGGGCGGTTCCCATGGCAACGGTTGACTCACAACTGAGAACCGGTGTTGCTCAGAGATGAACTGTCAACGTCCTCGGTGTGCTACTGACCGGCGATCAGTTCAAGATTATTATGTCTTAACCTTTATTAACAAGCACATGCAGCGCAGGTTGTGTGCCGTTAGCAATTTAAAATATCTGTTGTCAAAATTTGGAAAGAACCATCATGCTGCTAAGTTTGTATTCGACTCAGAAGGTGTGCTAGCAAGCTACGCTAACTATTTTCCACTCGGAACGTTGAAGCCAGTTAGCCTAGCTTGTTAGCATTACCTGTCTCTCTTTCATGGGGAGAGGACCTAGCTAGCTACTTTCAGTGCCCCTCCCCCCATACTAATGTAGTTAGCATATTTTTATTGGATGATAACAATATTAAGCAATTTTATTTTTAGTTTGACTTTAACAGAACGTCCCAGTTATTCTGGATCATCCACAGTCTTCATCCAGATGATTCACTCGGTGTTTAAAGTTCACAGCGAAGCCTGTAGATGATCCACTGAAAATGGGAAATTGTTTCTGTGAAGACACGTTGCCGCTTTAATTTAAAATGTTTCGACACTGTGAGCGTCACAAATGCAAATTACTGAGGTATCAGAAATCTTAAAACCTGGACAAATAAAACCAAAACCGTCTGCAAGGCTAGACACCACGAGAGGCAAGTAGGAAAATACGTCTTTTTGTAATCTGGGTGAACTGATCCTTTAAGAGCGCGACACACACACACTAATCATACTCACTAGTGTTCCCTGTGCCTCTGCCCTCTCTGTAGTGTTGGTCTTTGTCAGTGTTGGGAGGGGAACATGCAGGACGGGATGAAGGAGGATCTCCGTTTACAAAATACACACGATGTGCTGATCCTCAGCATCCTGCAGACGTCTGCAGAAGTGTTCAGGAGACAACAAGCAAACAGGAAGTGGTGCAAGTGTGTGTGAGTGCACAGGTAGTTTAGATTCCCCCCCACAGGGACGTCAGCTAGATGGTGCTTTCAGTGTGTGCGTGACTGATGGTGTGAACGTGGGGGTGTGCCTGGGTGTGGCTGGGCCTGCGGGGGCTCACACAGTTCTGCTGCTCACTGAGCAGAGTGGTGGTCTCTCCCGGCCCGTTCCCCGGGCCAGCAGAGGGCGGTGACTGCTGGGACTTGGAGGAGGGCAGAGTTGGGTGGGGGTTAAAGGTGCACGGCGCTGCACTTGCGGAGGACGTAGGGGTTTGGGAGATGGGGGTGTGGTTGCTCGGAGTGGGAGGGGCTTGGGGCAGAGACTGGCTCGGCCTGCGGCCGGAGGAGGACGTGGCAGCGCGGCTGCTCTGCGGCGGCTGACTGTTGGACTTCGGGCGCTTTACAGGAGGCGTGGCCAGCGGGAGTGGCGTGCGGGTCCCTGTAGGCGTCACGGGGGGCAAAGAGACAGACGTGTCCAGACGAGTGTGACTGCCCTCTGGAGACTGCGGCGTGCTGTCCAGCCTGGACGCCAGGAGGCCATTCTGGTACTGAGCACGAGTGACCTGAGGACAACAAAACACAGAGGAGAGAACCGGGTATCAGTCACAGCAGACATTTTACCGCAGAACCAGTACTTGAAATACATTTTGAATTCAGCTTCTGCTTGTAACGGAGTGTTTTTACATGAACGTATTGACGTGTAGGTACTTTCACTTAAATACATCCACGGTCACGTCCGATAGAGATTCATGAGCAGTGGTGGTTGTTGTAACGATGAAGACAACAACTCCCATGATCCCACGCTGCTTCACAACAACATCATCCAACTACAGCTTATTGTTATTGTTTTGATTGAGCGACCCCTAGTGGCAGAAATGGCAGACTGCACATTTAAGTAAAGGATCTGACAACTTGCTCCACCCCTGCCGACACAGAAACACACAGTGAGGTTTGTACAGGCGGGTGCTTAGCGACACAGACTGACCTTGACGAACTGCAGGTCTGTGAGAGCACGTACACAGAAGTCCGGTGTGTACTGGAAGGGGGTGCCCGGGATCTGCGTGACGCTCCCGCTGACGGAGCCGCTGTCTGGGGCGCGTTCAGTGCAGCTCAGAGACGCCGAACGGTTGAGGTTGCCCCCGTGAGATGGAGAGCGAAACTCTGGGATTGATGAGAGAAGAGAGT
>JAVQJF010093639.1:0-39528 GCA_036023855.1 Gadopsis marmoratus
TAACCTCTCTTTCCCCCCATTCCCCCTACCCCTCCTCTAGCATGACTTACTGCCTCACTTCACAGCTTTAGCCCAATTAAAACACAGGCGTGTGTGCATACGCATGCATGCCGCACAACCATACATGCACATGGACATACAGGCATAGACCCACTCTGACACACACAGATAGATAGATCTCCATCTACAAGCTGATATAGATGCAAAAATTATATTGTTATCTGAGCATGCAACTGTGAGTTTGCAAATTATTCCTTAGTAGGACTAGTTTGTAGTGATGTAAACATTTAAATGTTCTATATGCATGAAGGTGTGTGCTTGTGTGTGCATTTCTTCACTAATCAGCAGGACTCACTGCATCCGACAACAATCTCTCGCATGCATATTTCCATAAAAGAAGGTCATCTTCTACTGAATTATTTGGAATAATTGTCTTTGTGTCACATGACACACATACGTGCACTTTCATGCGAAGAAACACTCTCACTAAAAAATATACATCAATGTCTGAGACCTGGTCTCAGCCACTGCAGGGGCAGTAGATACGTGAGCATGTATCTCTGTGTCGTAGTGACTTTCTATTCCACAGAGAAACAGGTCCTCAGTGCTATACGGCCCCTTACATTGCTGAAGGTCACTGGTTTTATGTTCTGTGTATGCAGCTCATAAATTTCTGCTACTTTGTAGGTGTGTGTGTGTGAGGGAGAGCTGAGCGTGTGCACACTTCTGTGTAGCTCATAAACTACAGCTACTTAGTGCTTTCTGCATTAGACTAATTTCACTGTCTGCCCTGAATTCTCGAACAACAATAGAGTGAGATGTTCCACTGAGTTTTAAATGGAGAGTGGTCAGGCCTCTCTTTATCTTCCTTTAGTCGTACTTCATTAGCAAACACCTTGGAGCTCTACACTCTTAAACTCTCTAATTTTCCCTTTAACATTCCCATTTGGTTTCTTTAAATTAAAAAAAAAATATATATATATATATATATATGTGACAGTTTTATATTATATATCTGCTTGTTGGTTTATAACACAAACGTGAATTATCCTAACCCAAGATGCAAGATGTTTTATGCATCACTTTTTAAATCAGCAATCCAATCCAGCCTACAACATTTGGTGCATAAAATTCAGAGTTGTTTTGGTTTAATGCAGTCATTATGTGTTAGAGCACTGCAGAAACCTGCTACACTGTATCAGCAGGATTCTGGAGGAAAAGAGGAAAGGAGATGGGTAGGGAATCCAGGAATAGGAGTAAAATCTCAAAAAAAGAGACCAAACATGCTGTATGCACACTGCTTGGGGACTGGTGGCTGATTGTGCTTTTCCTCCATTTTGGCTGTGGCTCAGTCTGAGCCTCAGGAACAGTGCCCAGGCAGAGAGGAGGGGGGAGCTAAAAAAAAATGGGACAGAGATGGGAAACAAAAAGAATGACAGAGACGAACCAAGACCAGGAAGCGGTTTCTGGAATAGAGACGGAAATGAAATGGTGCAGTATTACCAGTTTAATTGAAAATTAGAGAGTAGCATATTGCTGCCCATGACAAGTAGAGTGGAACAGAGAATGAGAGTGATGGGGAAAGGGGGAAAGAGAAAGGATAGAACAGCGTGTAAAGGGCATACTGCCCAGTTCACCAGTGTGAAGGAAACAATATGGCTCCAGTTTCTTCTGCTCAGCCATTCTGAACTGCTGAATTCATTATTTGTGCATGCTGGGCATGTGCGTGTATGCATATGTGTGTTTTTGTATTTGTGTCTGTGTGAGTCTGTGCTTGTGGATAAATGTGCCGATATGTGTGTTTGTATTTGTGTGTGTTTGGCTTTTTGGCAGCCTGTGCTCCAGATGCACAGGGTTGTTATTGTGTAGCGACATATTAAATGGTTGAAGGAGACATTTCTGTGGGTTTCCTGCTAGCAGAATGGGATCTCCTCCTCTCCCCTCTCCACTCTGCTCTCTAGTAGACAATTACATGATAGGATCTGCTCTCCTGGCTCAGCTGGGCTTTGAAAGGCTTACATGAATATGTCAAAATTAGCAGGAAGCTCTTGAAGTAAAAAAAAAGAGACATTCTCTCCATGAGCGATATTGGCATGATGTCTTTCCTGGCCTTTCCAAGGCTGCTCATTTTGATTGACATGCTAGCATGAAAACTCCTTTGTCTTTGTAGACCTTGCTCTGCTATTTATTTACCTTGTGATGTCTCACCTCACTCATGCTCACTCTCGCCTCTACCAGGTGTTCCCAGTAAGCGGAGGTATAAGCGATGCGAGGTGGAACAGATCCAGAAGGACGTGAGGAGGATGCATTCTTTGAACTTTGAGCATGTGCAGAAGATCCTCCGTGCCAAGCGCCTGCAGCGACAAGCCAAAACAGGAAACAATGTCATCAAAAGACGGCCTGGACGGCCCCGAAAACAACCTATAGAGGAATCACAGCCAACCAACAGGAGGGAGGAAGATCGGGCTGATGGTCGGGGTTTGGACATGTTGGCCAGTAGGAGAGGTGATGGGAGGACTCTGGGGATGCCGGTCCTGGAGAGGTGTGATGACCTGCCAGGTAGGCAGAGCCTCAGGCCAAGCTTGACCCCCGATCCTCTGGAGTTCTCAAATCACGATTCCATCTCAGCAACAATTGAGACCGTGGTGCATCAAGCGCGATCTGTGCCTCAATTGGCCAAAGGGGGGAGACGCAGAGGCCACAGCAGGGACGAGTTATGGGCTCCTTCCAGCCAATAGACCTGCATGAGAGAGTAACTCCGTAACCGAATGGAGAACCGTTATTGGAGCCAGTGCTGTTTCAAGCCTATCAAATGCAGTGCCCTTAATTCTCGGACTCCTTGGTGCACTTTGATTTCTTCCTCCTCTCAGATTTGTGAGGACTACAGTGGGTCAGTGGAGGAGAAAGAGGAGAGAACACTTCCCGGTGCCATCCCTCTCTTTGCTAAACCCAACCAGACATGAGCCTTTCAAGGATTCATTGGACCTTCATTTACAATGGCACTATATGGTACTATTTGATACTGAATCGATGCTATAAAAGTGTGTGGTACTTATGATAGTGTAGGATATTATGTGATTCTTTATGTATCTGATACAGTGATGTGTATGGTACTTTATGATACTGTATCTGAATGTGGCTTTAGCCATATATTTACCAGCAAGGGGAGGGGGAATGGTTAATATTAAACTGTGCAGCTCTGCTTACTTTTGCCTTTCTGAGGAAGCTTGTCAAAGACTTGGGATGATAGAGCAGTAATTAAGCCACCTTACCCTATTACGTATCCCTGTTCTTTGCTCCCACCCCCATCTATACCTTCCTTGTCTTCTTGCTCTTTCCGAGGTGTAACTGATATTTGCTGGCAGCTCCTCACCCCTGGTCCCCCTCCCTGCTCAACAGTCACCCCAATTCTTTAGCCCTCCCTGGTGCCTGCCGCTCAACTTCATCTCTCTTTTGTCCTCTCATCTACTCCCAGCCATGTTCACATCTCTCATTGCGCGTGCTCCTTCAACTTACCCTCTGTGTCTTTTATTTCTACCCCTGAGAAGCGACATAACGGCAATATGGTGGATGAGAGTGTCCCAGACTGTACATAGAAACAAAGTCCAGTGTTGCCTGCCTTGTACAATGAGAACATGACTGAGACATGTACTGGCATACAGTTTATCAAATAGAATTGTTGTACCATAGACAATGAAAGTTGTGTATTATTTTATAACCAAAAACAGACATAGGTGCGACTCAAGACAAGTTTGTTTTCAGACAGGAAGAACCACATATATTCATTCATACACTCATTATTGTGTTTATATCCAGGGGGCATTGCATACAGGAGGAATATCAGGTGTGTTTTTGGTAAACCTTAAAATTGGTTTAATGCACTATGAAAAACCATACACTTGCATCAATCAAATGCAGCACTTACATGCTTGTTCCAGCCTTATGTTTTGGCCTTCAATGGTGTGGATATCCATTCCAGAGAGCATGCATTATTTTAATCAATTTGTATATGCAGGCTGCGCAGCCAAAAGCGTCAAACCGAAGCCCCAGTCTGAATCGTGATTGGACAGTTCAGCTGAAGAGGGCTCAGTCAGTGTTTTGAAAAGCTAATCCCAGTCTTTCTTCTTACCATGATGTTTTGAAAGTAAATTCAGTATTTTTATTTAGAAACCAAAGTCTCAGTATTCAGTGTAAGGATGTATTATTTAAAAGAATCTAAGTCAGAGTTTGACAAATTCTCCACCATGTTGGCACCAATGTAAAGTATTCCTACGTGCACTCTAGAATGTAGCCATCTTGGATCTGTTGTGTCACTATGTTAAGCCTTTGTTAAACTCTATCTACAGTATATGTGGCTTTGGGTAGTGGTTGGTATTTTCTCAAATAAGTATTTCAGAATATAAGCAATGGATCAGTGTTTCTTTGGCAATTTTGTTAATGTTTTGTTTCAGGAGATTCTGTCTTCTTTGGGTTGGGTGGGATTCTCAGTTGCAGCAGTTCAACATGTGCCTTATGTTTCTTTCTCTCACCAATTACATTTGACCTGAGAAATATCAAGTGGCAAATAGAGCCCCAGAAATTGACCCAAAATATTCATGATTGTCCATATGACATATGTGTCTTAGTCATCAGAACCCTGACACTGCCTGTGTCCCTTCACAGCTTCCATAGTCAGCATCCTCTGTCACCCAGCACTGAGTCTGTCTCCTAGGTTCCTCCTAGTTTTCTGACCCATATCATCATAACAGAACTAGAAGGGCTGGACTGATAAATATAATATGATATTACTGTATAAAATACACATCATGTACTGGCCTACACACTGCTTTACAGCAATGGTGGGAACAGAAAGGTCCACTGTATCAGATGTGTTTCTATCCAGAGATATTGATTGTCCTCAATGTCCAAGATATAATTGAAGATAATTTACTTTACCCAGTATTTAACCAGTTATTTGAAACATACTGTATAATAGGTTATGTACCTGGCAATGGAGCAACAGAGGAGGTTGTCATGGAAACCACGTTCTCGTACATTGTTGTTTGCTATGCATCAGGCCATGCCTGGCAATGACCTTAAAAAGAATTTCTGTTCTGGGTCCACCCTTCGACAAAGAGAAATAAGTGGTCTTATTTACTGAATAAAATGAATTCATGTAACAAGAATTGTGAATAATACCAGTAATAATTTGTAATAAGTTGTGCAGAAAGTGACTATCATTTCATGAAAACTATAGTTACTGCAGCTCTATGCAGTACAGCCTTAACCAGATGTAAAACTACAGTATTGAAGTGTTTTTTGTAAATAGTGTTAGTATGTCCATCCTGCATGGATACCGGTTGGGCTCGGCTATGCTGGGACTGTCTCCTAAAACCACAGTAGACCTTCTCTCTCTATTAAAACTGCTCAAGACCCAAGAAGACATACAGAAATGACTGCCCTAATTGATTTTCCTATTTGACAAATTCTGCTGTACATTGACAGTCCTCATTCCAGTCCGTTAAATTACACAGAATGCTAAAATAATTTGCCTTATCACACCTCTAAACGTTCTTGCAGGATACAAGCCCCACTGTAGTGTACTCGACCAAAAATAGGAATCCCCGCTGACTTGCAGCTATTTTGCCTGCAGCCAGTTGGGGCAGTGCTGTAGCATGAAGCATAAACAAGAGGGTTGTGTGCGGTGGGAGTTCTCAGAGGAAATAGCCAAAAATACACACCTAACTTTAGTGTGCTTATCCTTGCTTTGCTGATTTTCAGTGGGTTTGCAGTCTGTTGTGGTGAAGATGAGGTCTAGATATGTGGTACGTGAGGTGTAGACACTACATGCTTGGCAGCTTACTCCTCCATACTGTGGTCAGTCAGCGGTCTCTGATGTAAGAGTTAAAGACCCCAGGTGTTGTCTGTCGTGTCTGTCTCTCCTACCAGCCAATGCTCCGGTGCCTTCTAACACTGACAAGTATTGTCCTAATCCAGAGCTTTCACTCAACACAGAAACTGCAGAGGGGATGTGGCTGTGAATAGGGTTCAAGGTCACTGTTGTTGTGTTGTATTTAGCAGCCAATCAGGACCAGCGACTACAGGAGGCCCCAACCACTCATGTAAGGATCTTTTAGCTTGTCTTTGGTGCAAGCATTAAGGGCAGCGCAGCAGTGTTTGACCTTAAATTAGTGGTTGGGGTGTATTTACTGTAGTCCTCATTTAAAAGTTCAGTACAGCAACTAGGATGGGATATAATGGCACCTAAATTTTGATCACCCCCCCATTCCCTTTGTAGCATGCTGTGATGAGTGTCCTACATGGAGTGAGGGGTCACGTAAGACAGAGGCTCATAAATGTACATGTAGTCATCCTCACAGCATACAGTTACAGTTACAGTTAAGCTATAATGTTATTCAAAGCTGAAAAGTGCAGATGATGCATTGAGAAAACCAATAAATGTACTTCTTTAGAGCACAAAGTGAGCTCTTCTAACAGTGTGGGCATATTTTAGTTTGTATACATAGTGTATTTGAACCTTTTTCTAGAGTGGGTTTCCTTTATTTGCATGCTCAACTTGATTGTATGCATAAATATTTTAGACAAGCCGAAAGTTGAATTTCAATTGAATTTGGAGCAAGACTTGTACATTGTTTGTTTGATATGTTTCTTTTTGTAATGAATTTTTTAATTCATGAAGCATTTTTGTACATTATATGAATATTAAAAACTGCAAATATTTGACATATAGAGTAAATACTAGATGCGCATGCATATGCATATATCCTTCACAGTATGTATGTGTAAATGTACACATATATTTTGTATTTGCATTTGCTGGCATACAGATATATGTCTTAAGCACATATATACATGCAATATATATGTATATCCATGTCCGCTGGCATGCTTTTGGTCATGTTTATCTTTCATGATCTTGTAGGTTCATTTTTTTGTTTTTGTTTTTTTATCTTTCTTTCCTCAGAAAGAATAGCTCATTCTTTTGCTACCCTTCTGTTGGCTGGCAGCATTGAGCACTTATTAAGAAGAACTACAGTTGAAGTTGTTCATGTTATCCATTGTGTGAAATAATAAATGACTTTATTGACATCTGATGATGGCATGTATTTTCTTTATTCTGGTTAAGATTTGATATTCTGTTCGCCTTAAAACTACTTTGTCACTTGCCAAGATAAAGCTGATAAGTTATTTTGTGATAAGAGCCAGTTGAGACTTTGTGTGTGCGCATGTGTGTGTGTGTGTGTGTGAATACGTGTGGGAGCAAGATGACAGGAGGTTTTTCTGCACTGTTGGTGCTGAATGTCAGATGGTCGCAGTGAATGAGTACTACCCCACAATGTGTTCACTTGTTGTGGTTAAAAGAGAGGGAATCCTCTCATCAGATTATGCTACAGCCTCATTCAGTCACACTAACACTTACACACACACACACTTACTCTCGTACTTGTTCATTAGCCAAACCTACATCTCTAAATCCTGCATGCACTAGCCCATCAGTGTCAGTTCTAGGTGGGCTGGGCTGCAGGCTGCTCTGTTATTGGCCAGAGCTGGGTGGGAAGTGCCCCACTATTGGCTGCTGCCAACTAGTAAAATTCTTCTGTTACCATGGTTGCAGGGTGAGCTGCCCAAATGTGTCTCAGTGTATCTTGTGGTGCTGATGGAACCGTTGGCACCACTGGTGTTATGCTGAATAAAATCCCCCTTCTGATGGAAGTCAGGGCTGCAGTGGAGCTGCACCCAAATCACTCTCTACTGATGCCTTTAAATGAGCCCACATGGCCCCACTTCACCTTCAGCACCAGAGGGAGGATGAGATAGATCACCAGGGCTGTGATCACGATGAAGCAGCACGGCAAAACACATCCTGCATGAAGGATGTACTGTTGAACCAGAGCAACACTTAAAAGAGAACAACAGGATCATCAATCTGATGCGCAATGTGTGGATTTTCTCACCAGGTTCGGTGTCATGTAGTTTCCTCGGAGACAGTGTCTGCACTGCACAAGCTCCAGGTGCAAGATTGCTTAGAAACATACAACACCATCACTAATGAGAAGGAAGGTGGTGATGATTGAAAGATCCACAGCTGGAGTGAGCACGCCATAATTCCAGTGACATTTTTTTACTCAAAAAGGGGGCCTGGGTCAGTAATAAATGTGGGAAATTTGCCCTTATAAAAAGATACATGAAACATTAATAGCACATGTATATTTGAACAACAGTATTCATGTCAATATAAAGATATATATATATATTATATATTCTACCTGGTCAGGAGGTGGAGCCCCCCATGCATAACACAGTAAAGTTTTGCGTTGCTTTACTGGTTATGTCTGGTTATGTCTTTGTAGAGATGAATAGATGGCCCAAATTGGTCAAACGGACCAAAATAAGAGCCAGCAAGAGGAGGCAACGGTACTGGACACAGTGCAAGACCTAGAAACAACAGTCGGGCACAGACATTCAACCACAGTCCAACCACAGCCCAACAACCGCCAACTGCATCCCTAGCTGCCAGCCACGGGAGGGGCTTTGAAGGAGCTTGAAGTGTATCATAGATGGAGTCAGCGAGCCTTTGGTGATTATACTGTCAAGTTGTCATTTCTTCCTCCCGAATTCTGATCCCTTCATCAAGCCTGCATAAATCAGCGTTTCACCACAGCATATGTCCTGGTAGCATGTTCTGGAAGACAAGACAACGAGTTTGTGGAAAATAAATCAGAGCCTGCTTTGCTGTTGGTGTCTTACCAGGTTCACTGACAAAGTGCTTTAACTCTTGTCATAGCAACATCTGCAGCACAACCGTCTGAAGTAGCTGTAAGCTGTCTCAATTGTTTGTATTGACCTTTGGCAATTCATCTCCATCTCTATGCCAACAAACTCACCTATGAGCTATTTCAAAGCTCAGCCATTCTACCTTACAGCACACAAACACTATGAAGCCTGAGGATTTCTGCTAAAGTGTCTATGCAGCACCACAACACATGTTTGCCTTTTCTGTTACCGTTGCTTTTTGGAGTAAGACCAGAAACCTATTTCTATGGGCACAAATCGTCATCCCAATGTCACATTTTATTAAAAATATTAATTGTGCTCTATATAGCTGTGACTGCCTGATTCCCGTTTGAGTGCTGCAGTGTCCCTTCAGTACAAGTTCAGAGTACAAAAATTAGACTCTCAAAAGCGATACAACTTCTTTTATCTCTTAGTCTTAACAATAATGAAAAATTGAGTGAGGATGCGTGAGTGAGGGCCAATGAATATCAATGACACAAATATCAATGCCAAAGCCACACAGACCACCAACAACAGACAGAGCCATAAATTTACAACAGACAGTCCCGCAGTCCAGGCCAACTAACCAGGAAGCCTGCCATGTAACCAAGCATCGCTTCAATTTATCTCTGTTGGTGTTTTCAGAGGATGACTATTGCTTGTGTTTATGAAGATGGATAGAGCAGGCAACAGCTAAGCGCACCCCCTGTCTCCCTCCTCTCGTTCTCCACTGCACAGTGATGGGAGACACCATCTGGTGGTGAAATGTATCAGTGCGGCTCAAAAACCTCAAACGCCTCATGTCACATCCACAGGACAGAGACAGAGGACACTCACTGTGGTCAAAGTAGTAAATATGACAGGCACACAAATGCCGTTTGCCAGTTTAAGAAGAAGGAAGATGACATGTTTTTGTGGATCTGAATGATACAAATCTATGAACTATGACCTCAAGCAGTCAAAAGCTACGCACCCGAGCGCTATGGTCATTGATCCAGTTGAAAGATCAGTGCAGGAATTGCTGTAGCTGAAAGTTGCTTGTGTCTGTGTGTGGCGCAAAGAGAAAAAACCCACCAGAGATATAACAGAATGTGTTCTGCATGGAGCCAGCCACTGTTGCCACGGTGACAGTGTGACTCATGGCAGTTTGATTTGGATTTAGAGCGGTGGGTGCCCTGTTTTGTGTGTGAGGGTGTGTGATTTGTGTGTGTATGTGCATAAGCATGTGTGAAAATGTACCTACCTGCATACATGTAAATACGTTGCATATATTATAATCTTATATTTGTGTGTTGGTGGGATGAGAAAAGAAAAAAAAACTGAAAGGGAGAATTTCCTCGGCGCAGTAGTAGAGAGTAATTGTCCCACTCTCTCATGTCTCCTCGGTAACAGTTAGAGCCATTGTTAGCAGATTGGCTCTGCCTTAGTCTTATTAATGATGCCAACACTTAGGTAATATGCCTTTTTGATGAGAGTAGGCCACTTAATCTCTCTATTCAGGCTCCATCTTGCACACACACGCTCTCTCTCTTTCTCTCTCTCACACACACACACACACCTCCCCCTCAGTCCTCCTAATAAGTTGTCTCTCTGTCTCCTGTAATTTGGCAGACGAGTCTATTATATGATACAGTCATATTTTATTAATGGACCCCTGTAGTGAAGACACACACCCCTTAGTGGATGAGATTATGTGACGCACAGGGAGCGTGTCTCTCTGTTAAAATTGATTTCAACTCCTCAGTTAGTTTTCATCTGCACCGTTTGTCTGCTGTGTTGTTAGCATTGGGCTGGAAGGCAGAACCACAGGCATTTCTGCTGAAGTTGGCACTGCACCTCCACACTTCATTACGCTTCCATCAGCTCAGTGATAGCATGGAACAGTACAGCTTCAAAAGGCCGAAAATAGTGAAATAAAAGGCAGCGTTCAATTATTGAGTTAAACATTTCGTGGAAATATTCTTCTTGTCTCTGTCTCTCTCTTCCTCAGTGTTGTGCAGATAATTCATTCCATATGTTTCAGCAGTGCCAGGCATTTCTAAGCTCTGTGGTGAAGTATACTCCTCCAAAACTAATTTGCACAAATGCTATATTGCTTCAATGACATATTACCCAATGAATTCAGAATTGGTTTTGCATATCTGCAGTCATATTATAAGAGTGTATTTATTTTTCTATGTCCCTAATTTCATCTAAAGCTGATCTTATTGAGCAACAAGACTAACCGCGCTAGAAGCTCTGGGAGGCTATACTCAGGTAGGCTAAATGCCAACATGCTCATAATGACAATACTAACATGTTGATGTTACACAGGTATGATGTTTACCATGTTCATCATCTTATATTAGCATGTTAGTGATAACGTTGAGTGATTAGCACTAAACACAAAGTACATTTAAGCCTGATGAGAGTGTCTCTTAGTTTACCATTTTGTCAGTCATAAACCAAAGTACTGGAAATATTAGAAATGTTTCCTGATGATGGAACTACATGGGAAGTAAATCACCAAAGTGATTACAATTCATCCTGAGGGAAACATGAATGTCTGTACCAAATTTCATGGCACTACATCAAATAGTCAAATGTGAACCTTATGTTGGCACTAGAGAAAAACTCTGGGTTCCACCAAAGTCATTAAGATTCATCCTCTGGGCACCGTGAATGCCTGAACAAATTAAAATAGCAATCCTATAGTTGTTGAGATACTTCAACCTGGACCAAAGTGTTGGTCCAAATGACAGATATTGGCATCTCGAGAGCCATAGTGTGGCTAAAAACACAAGAAATTATATACTGTAGCTTGATTTTATGCTACTCTAGAAAGTCTAGAGAAAGAGTTGATATGACAGATCCCAGTCTCTCTCTCTCTCTCTCTCTCTCTCTCTCTCATACACACTCACACACAGCAAATACACTCAGTAGCTTTATCAAATTTGCATATTCATCAAATCTTTCTTCTCAGTGAGGGCAGATATATATGCCAGTGAGCCATTTTCCACTAGTTTATTTAACACTTTTGACAGAAATTCTGCATTACAGTAAACAAAACATTATTCAATATTAATATACCATCATGATACAGTACAATGTAATATTTCAAAGGGTTTCAAATATATGTGGAGGGGTGCTTTAAAGCAGTGACTGAGTGCATCTGCGTCACCCCATACCCCTATAATCTGAACAGAAACCTCTTCTAAACGAGCCGTCAGCACAGTGGTCTTGTCAGAACAGATGAATGGATTACGTTCTTTATCAGACAAGTCTTCTTTTTCTTTTTTCTTACCCTCCTTTTACGCCTGTAGTGGCTTGTCTTCATCAGGCCGACAACAAGGAAACATTGTCTGATTGTTATTGCTCCAGCAAATAGTCAGAACAGAACAGCAACAAAGATCATAGGATCTTTATTGCACCACCTGTATGTTTGTTCATATAATGTTATCCAAAGAAATCTTCCCATTTCTGAACATATGCGTCTGGCATGTGTGTGTCCACATAATGAAGAGGAGTGACGCTTAGATCTGTCAGGTACACTTGACACTGTGTGACAGTCAAGAGTAACATGCTGAGAACAAACAACTGATTAGAGTCAGCAGACTGAAACTGAGTGGCTGCTCATTAGACATATTTTGACAATGTTTGGTTATGTGCCAACATACAGAAATGTTTTCAGGCAGTCATTAGATAGAAACACCTGTGCAGATACGTTAGTGTGTGTGTGTGTGTGTGTGTGTGTGTGTGTGTGTGTGTGTGTGTTGTGTGAAAGAGAGAGAGAGAGAGAGAGAGAGAGAGAGAGAAAGAAAATATAAAGAGAATCAGCTCCTAACTTGGGGTTCAGGACCCCCCTGCTTTGAGAAAAAAAAATGTTTTCCAAATGATTTATATTTCAAGAAAAATACTTGCATTGGATATATTTATGTTTTTAATCTTTGTGTTAAATGCCTAATGTTTGAGAGATAATGAATGTTTACAGCCCCCACCAATAGAAAAGTAAAAAGGGAATTGGCCTGATGAAGGAAATGAAAGGATGAGTGTCTGGTGTCAGAGTTCAACGTTTGGTTGTGTAGCTTTTGGGCGTTGACAGGTAGAAAATGCTTGGGAACAGTAGGTACAGTCTGACCTCTGCCGCACCTCTGTGTGGAACCAGCGGTGGGGTTTATTTCTCTGTCTGTTTCAGTTCCAGCCCTCCGAGGCACATTACATAACTACACTATTATTTTTCCATCTCTTCTGTCTGACTGACATAGCAGGGGAAATACAGATCCAAACAAGGCAATCATGATGACTCGCTCCTCTCTTTTGATCAGTCTATTTGTCACACCCTGTCTCTCTATTCTCTGCTTTTTCTTCTGCCTTACCAAACTCTCTCTCTCTCTCTCTCTCTCTCTCTCTCTCTCTCTCTGTGTGTGTGTGTCTCGCTGGTTGGTTCACTTTTGCACCCAATGTGGTACGCTGGCTTTCCATTAGTTCATTTCCCCTGCTTTGAGAATGCGCATGCTTGCATGTTGTGTGTATGTGTGTGTGCGCTGTATGAATGTGTCTGTGTGCACGCATATGTGTGTCTCATGAGACTCAGAACAGTATTATTGTAAACATATCATTTGATGGGGAGAGTGGTTCAGGTTGTTGGCCGGCTGCCCTGCTTTCATTTGGAACATAGCTGCCAACATCTGGACTGTGTCAACACTCACTGACAGTGTTTGTGTGTGTGTGTGTGTGTGTGTGTGTGTGTGTGTGTATTGGGGTCTCTGCCTCGGCCCCAGAGCTGTCAGCCATTGGATGGGGAACAGATTTGCTCAGATTAATCAAAGGTGTAGCATTAATAAAAGGAGCCCTATTCCTCTATGCCTCCAGGCAGCCATTTTAACAGCCTGGGAGAGCAGCCTTGCATCCTCCAGGACGAGCTGCAGTCACACATAGGCCACGCGCAGCCACGCAGGTACATGCACACAGCCTGGGAAAGGCTTTTACCGAAATAGTCGCAAGCATTCGTCGGTTCACACACTATAAGATGGAGTAACACTGCAGTGTTCCCTTTGGACAGGATGCTGTATTTGATACTGTACTAAATATAAGGGAAACCCAGATCAGAATATGTGGCCACCCTGCATGAAAATCCCACAAATCCAACAGAGACACATAAAATACATGTTATTCATATGGTGAAAAATGTGCAGCATCCTCCTTCATTAATGTATTTAAACCCAGGTCAGCATGTGCAGCCACCATAGACGCAGGACTTACACAACCTTCGGAGAGACACATAAAACATTTCAGTGCTGAGTACAAGAGAAGAAAAACACAGAACAGAATTGACCTCTTTAATTTATGTAAACTGACAACAGATGCAGTGGAATTATTGCTGGATACACACACAGCAATGATGTGAATGTTGGAAGAGAGCAATGGATTAATGTGTGTGAACGTGTAAGTGTGTGTGTGCATGCAAGAAAGAAAGAATTCAATCAACTATAGGCTAGTAATTTTAACATTTGCCCCACCATGTCTCTTACAGTAGTTTCAACTGTTATTTGTGCAAAGCCGAGGCTAGAGCTTCCTTCCTTTTGTGGTGGAGTAACTACATCATCTAACACACATGCACATACACACACACATCATACAAGAACATAATCTTGTGGTTTTTAAAACCATGAAACAAATGCTTTGCTCTCTGCAAAACATTTGAACCCCTCTTCATTTTTGTTCCTGATCAAACTATATCTCTGATACCAGTTACTATGTTTATGTTGAAGCATTTGTGCATCTGCGTGTGCGTGTGCATATGTGCTCGATGCATATGAGTAAATCTGTGAGTATAAATAAAGACGCTGCTGTGAGAAGGGACTAACAATCTCCCCTTCGGCTGAGGCTAAAATCTCTGTCCAGCCTTCTCTGAGTCACCCAGCAGTCTGGGCTATTGGCTCTGGCAGGCCATCTGATCCGGCCTCACTGGGCTAAAGATATTTGGGTGTAGTGAGCACTGATGTTATTGCTGAGCTGTGGGTTATGCTGGGCTGAGAAGTATTTGGGTTGGCTGGCTGAGAGATGAAGCCTGTTTGCCTACCGGGGCCGAAGACTCTACAGGGGGCCTGCCTAATCTGCTGCACCATCCGACAGCTTAATTAGTGTTTCACTGCTACACATGCATACACTCTGCACACACACACACACACACACACACACACACACACACCTTGTTAGTCTAATAAAGAGCCATTAGAAGGTTAAATGTGGGTCTCATTAAAGATTAATCATTTACTTGCATGCACAATAAGACTCTCTTGTGTGATTGTGATAACTGCTCATATTGCTGCGAAAGTGAAGACCACAGACAACTAGTGCAATGTTAATTTACCGTTCCATAGCCTAGGATTTGGCCTGTCTCCTGCTGAGGGCATAAACACTAAGGGAAATGGATACAGTCACTTCCAGTCAGTATCTGAGGGCTTAAATGTTATTACATGATGGTGTCTTTATGTTGTGGGTGCACTCTACACACTGTAAATTGTCTGCGATGATTTTGATGAGCAGTGATCCAAGGGGCTTAAAGAGTAAGAGCCTTGAGAAGGATAAGCTCTGTGAAGAGGGGTCTAGATTAGCTTGAATGGATTTTGAGACCTCGGTGGAAGTTTGGACTAAAGGCTGTATTGAAATGTCAGAGATAATAATTTTGCTTCTCTCGTTTCTGAAGATCCCCGACCTAATGCCGCTACCATCTGTTTGAGAGCAGAGCAGTGGACGTCCATCAATGTAAGAGAGGGAGAGGAAGAAAGAGAAATTTGGCGTGCCTCAAAGATACGTTTACGTTCTCTTTCCAGCCCTCATCAAGCTCTATCTGATCCAAACAGTGTTCTTGTCTTTACTTGGACTCTAATAACATTATTCTCCTCGTCACGGCCACATAAAAAACAGATGAGCATGAGCCATAAAGGGGAAAATCAGTTTTCAAAAAGGAATTATAACATTGGAGCTGCCAATATTTAGACTTAGCCTCCAGGCAACCAGTGTTGGAGGAAGAGCAAGAAGCTGTGAGAATGTCAAACAGCAGACGGCTTTACTGACTCAAGACATGGATTAGCCATCTGAAGCCTTGTTTTAGGAGTGACAGTATTACTGAAGAGCCCATGACTAACCTACAGTGTAAAACAAAGTGTTAGCTGCATACAAATTGGAGAGATACTTTTCACAGATAGACATTAGAGCTGAAAATGGGCTGTTAAACCGGCCGACAAACTCACTTCCGAATCTCTGTGTTGATAAATATTTCAGCCAAGCTCAGCTACATCACAAACAAGAAATTGGACAGATTTAATAACTTCTGTTCTTGTGTGTTTGTTAAGTTTTAGAAGTCATTGGTAGGAACATCTGTAACAGTGAATTTGCATTTTGAAATGTTCACAAATGTAACAAAAAAAGCTTGAATTTTAAACTCTAAACGCCAAAATCTGTTCCCGTCAGGCACATAGATTCATAATACATGCAATGATTTAGTGTTAGTTTTTCTCTCAGTCCATCTATCTGCATGTCTGATTGGCAATTTATCACTGTCAGAACTTTTTTGTGCTTGTATATGTTTTTTGACAAAATAAAGCTCATTTTTTAAAATGCAATTTTAAAATATCACATGCAAATATTTCATTTTTTTCCATGATCATAATTCATTTTGATTGTTTATTTGTTGAGAAAGTTTTTAAGTTGCAAAATTGGGTGTTAATCTGTCATTCTCTGCCGCTGCACAGCCTCGATTTGTCCCTGAGCTATTTATCATGTTTCCACTTCTTAATGTTTATGATGGCTTGTGTGATGACTGTGTGGTTATGTTGTGCTGTGGACTCTATGGACTTTATGTATGAGCGAGTGTGTGCGCGTGTGCGTGTGTGGTGTTTGTGTGTGTGTAAGCAATTTGGGTTGAGTGACACTCTGTCACTTCCTTTGCAGGGAAACTTGCTAATTTACTATCTCTCAAACAGATGCCACATTATGCATCTAACATTCACATACACACAAACATACATCACCACCAAACCCGTTCACATCTGCCCATATGTGCTTAAATCAGTCGTCAGTGAATCTTTGTCACCAAGAGTCGACGTCTCCAGCTGAGCTCACAGTAGAATCTTTATAAAAGCATCTAACAAGCTTTAAGTTGTTTATCAGCACATACAGGTCGCTCTCTCTATACATGTGCTAAACTGAAACCCTATTGTTATTACAGATCACAAGTTATTGAGCAGTGCGGTTTCCAGTCTTCTGCGCCATAGTGGTAGCTGCTGTTACGCCTCAAAGGGCTCTGCTGCAGAGGTACAGCTCTAAAAATAGGGACAAACACACATTTAAATTTATGTTATACATTTTCTGCCACCAGAACAGGAAGAAATTAGAGGAAGTAACAGGTCATTATTTCAATCATAAAAAGGATTTTTCATGTTGAGCAACCGAGCATGTCACAGTCGCTAACATATATTGTCAGAAACTACCAGGATCTTATGTTTATGTTGCACTGCTGACTTGAATGCAGTGTGTGTGTGTGTGTGTGTGTGTGTGTGTGTGTGTGTGTGTGTGTGAGTGTGCGTGTCATGAAGAGTTGGTTTGGCCAAGTGCCATGCAGCTGGAAGCCATCATAGAACCAATTACTTTCTGTCTTTTGCTCTCCTTCGCTTTCCTTCTTTCTTCCCTTCTCTCTCTCACTCTGTCGTTCTCTTCATCTCTCTCTTCTGCTCCTTTTTTCTCTGTCTGTCTGATTTTAATTCTGCAGGCCTGTCTCTTGAGCCAAGAGTTAGCTTCGCAGTTAACCCCTTAATTTTGCCCTCACTCACATCGTCCTTGCACCAACTCATCATCTCCAACAAACATACTTCCTCCACCTTTCCCAGATCATCTCCAACTGTTCTTTCATCCACGCTGCTTCACCCTCCTCTTGATCCTCTTAAATATGTAATTTTTGTTTCGGTCTTGACTTCTCCTCATCTTGCTTAGCAACTCGGGTTATTGATTCAGATGTGAAATGTTTGTAAGCCTGCGTGTCCTGCCAGCACGACGTACCGACCAATTTACAGTAACATGTTTGAACCGCAACTCATGTCACGAGTGAAGGGCGGCAAGAGTGTAAACACTGATTACAGATCGTGTACTGAATGAATGTGTCACCAGAGAGAGAGGGAGAGACAGACAGAGTGAGAGAGAGAGAGAGAGAGAGAGAGAGAGAGAGAGAGAGAGAGGCAGTGAAGGATGGAGGAAGTGGGAGAGTTAACAGTGTAAACAAATGAGGAGTGTAATGAGGATAAAGCACCGCTGTGAACAAGTGAGTCTTTGTCTTCACACATACCTGCTCTCTCTTGCCTATTTTGCTGTTTCACACACACACACACACACACACACACACACACGCACACACGCACACACATAAACATCTGTAGTCTGTATCGTGTTTGGGTTTCTGGGAAGTGCAGCTTATTGAATGTTAAAGAAGGGAAACAGAATCCAGAACTTCATTCAGAGTGAGTGATCCCACCAGCTTACTACATATCTAAAAATGATTTACACAACTGCTTAATTTGTTGTCAGTACACAATGCATAAAAAGCCTCCTAAGTGAAACCTTCAGCTACAGGTAAATCCTTGTAATTTGACCAACATAAACTTGGTTTCTTTACCAGATGTTGGCTTAAAAGACCATACCTCTGGCTTTGCATGCTTTAGCCCATGTACTACAAATCAGATGTACTTTACATCCCAGTTAAGCATTTTGCAAAAAGTGCAGGGTTTTGTATTATTAGATGCAGATTTTCTACAATTCTAGGTAGCCCATTGGTTTCTATTCATTTCCACACTCCCACTCTTGAAACTTGCTTGAGTTGAGTTGTGTGTGTTATTGTTGTATGCTAATGCTCTTTAAGTGCAGCCTGATTTTAAAGGTATGCACTGTGTTATCTCAGAATGCTAATGTAACTAATAAAAACATGAATGCAGACTTGAACTTTATGAACTCCGGCAAGATTCAACAGTCTGCAGGCGCAAATGAATGAAAATCAATGGCTGCTTCTAAGGGAAACAGAAATATATTAATATTTCTAAAACTATATAGCTTACATTTGTAAACGGTCAGCAAAAATGTAAATCACACAAGAATTGTAGTTAAGGGGTTTAAACTTCCTTTAAAGTCACACAGGTGAGATCAGGGAACAGGCTCTACAAATGTAATTGCTTGTTCTGCTCTCGCCCCAGGAATTCAAAGTGTTGTTTCAGTCTGTTTGAAAAGAGGATATAACACAAATGCATCAGATGTGGCAATATTGTATAGTTTAGGATGAAAACAGGGCTGCAGATAAGGATATTCTGTGACATAAATGTTTATACTGTAGCACTCTGTGTGGGTTTATGGAAAGTCTATTTTCCATTGAACAGGCTGATGGTTAAATGTTCAATCCTCTGTCTTTCTCTGTAATTTAAAAGTGAGATATAAAGCAGCTCTAAAGATGGCGAGTAATTCATTAACTGGCGGTGTTATCTGGATGACATTTGACATAAATTATAATATAATGTAAATTATGTTATTTATATGTCCAGATGACGCAGCACACATCTCTCCTCTCCGGTGTGTTTTAAGGATTTGGCTACATGACATGTTGAAGCTCAAAGGAGCCCAAATATTTGACCATTTTTGGCAATCTATGTCTACTTTTACAAAGTGCAAAAATGCAGAGAATTTGCAGAGAGTACTGAGAAAAGGTTGCCATGACCACACACAGATTTTTCCTGGGAGATGACACCATGTTTTTTCCCCTATCTTGAATTTTCAGGTTTTCATTAGAGAGAAAGAAATGCATTTCACATTAATCGGGCCCCAAGTTACCTAATTATTTCAAGCAAATTGTGTTTTTAGACTGAACAATTTTTAATGGCATCGATTTCCAAATAGGAAAAAATGCAATATCAGCAACTTTACTTAGAAGTTAGAACAAATATATACAATTATGTATTGCACACATTTACTTTGTCTTGAATAGAAACTCTATCTTCAGCTAAAGTATTTCCCTTCACACAATAATTTTAATCTTGATTTATTAACCAGGAAGTATAACCTGTAGTTAGCAGAGCCCCTACAGTATTGTGGTGTTATCCTCCATCTGTGTAGGTTTCCTCTGATAAGCGGTGCTTCACTGCCCTCTCTGGTCGAAAGCTTCAAGTCTGTTGCACCTCTGACCTGACCACACCCAGCAGTTGTTAGGTGTGGTCAGAAGTGTGCTCTGTTTCACCCGTAACCACACCCAGCAGTGATGTCACAGTGTACTGAGACACCCTGAGTACAATTAACATCTCCGGAGCAAGGACAGAAGTTAAAACCACTGGTGGTGAGCAAAAACATTATTAATATAGATGTGAATATCACTGTCTATGTGTTAGCCCTCTGTCCAGGGAGATTCCTGTGACAATGAAAAGGCTTATGCCAGGAGAAAAAACGTAATCACCTCTGACCATGAAATTATACTTGGGTGGTTTGGCAAGTAACCGCAATATTATTATTAAGTATTTTTATCAGCATCAGGTTATTTAAACCCTCATGAAATGTTTATATAAACTGAAAATATGCTAGAAACAAACATTTAGAGGCAGATTTGTTTATGTTTCTATCCACTGTATTTAGACCCCTGTAGATCGAAGGCTGGAAGTGCCACTTTTTCCAGACAGAAAGTTGCAAATGAAAGTGACAGCACATTAGCAGACGACTAACAAAACAAATCAGACAACCATCATACAAAGAAGGCCTCACTGTGCTGAAAGAGGCCGCTCATTCTGAAAAAGGGGCAAATAGTAACAAGTAACACACTCATGCTCACACACACAAACACACACACAGATGGAGATGTGGCCAGGCGTCGGGCCAGATGCTCCAAGAGAAGGAAACTCACATTCTTGTGATGGGGAGTCATAAAGTATCAGGTTCCATAGAATCTTGCAGAGGCTGGAGTGTCCCCACATCCCCCCCCCACCCTCATCTCTCTCTCACACACACACACACACACACATGCACAGAAACAAACACATACTTTGTAGTCCTGTCCTTATTGAGAGGGCGGGTTGGCTGCATGAAAACACTGAATTGCTGCCTTTTCTAATCTCCTAAATCTAAACTGTTTCTGTAGAGGTAAGGGCAGAAGTGTCTGATCCTGTGTCCAGCTTAGTGTGATTAGTTTTATCATTGCGAGAGCTTGTGTATCATCTATGAAAAACACTCATCAGTCTGTAGTGAGGAAGCTGCTTAAAGACAAATGGATCCAGGGAAATATATCGTTTGATCCAACTACAGGTCAAATGATCATGGAGGAGATTAGGGAAATGAAGATACAGGTGATGTGTAATTGCTTACATTTCCACTAGATGTCCCTGTCAACCTACTCTTCTCTTGTCCACTGATGTTCCAGCTGGTGTTACCCAGATCAATGCTCTGATGGTCCAAAATCTCTGTGCATCTTTTGAATTTAATTTGAAAAAAGTGTCTTTAATCCCAATGTTAGTATGAAATGAATACATTTTACACAACCTGTGATATGATTACAGGACAACGACGTGACTCCCATTTAAAGCAACATGAACAATACCACTTCATCACAGTAAGTTGACACAATGGAAAACAAATAATATTATCCAATCTGTGTTGTAAAACAGGTACAGGATGACAGGTGCAATGAATGCAGTAAAACTTGAAGGTTTAATGCTCTGTGGAAATTAGATTAATTCAATGACTGTGTCAGGGCAGCTTGTAGAGGAGGGTAACTGGACTGGCAGGTTAAAACTCTGCTGGTGGATGACGTGATGAACACAGTCACTCAAGATGCCATAGATAAGGTAAGTTATACACCGATCAGCCATAACATTCTGAGCACTGAAAAGTGAAGTGAGGAACACTGATTATCGCATTAAAATGGCACCTGTCAGTAGGGGGGGGTGCGGATATATGAAGCAGCAAGTGAACATTTTCTCCTCGAAGTTGATGTGTTGAAGCAGGAAAAATGGGCAAGTGGAAAGATGTGAGCGACTTTGACAAGAGCCAAACTGTGATGGCTAGACGAGCATCTCCAACACTGCAGCTCTTGTGGGGTGTTCTCTGTCTGCAATGGTCAGTACCAACCAAAAGTGGTCCAAGGAAGGAAAACCGGTGAACCGGCGATGGGGTCATGGGTGGCCAAGGCTCACTGATGTGTGTAGGGAGCAAAGGCTGGCCCGTGTGGTCCGATCCAACAGAAGAGCTTCTGTAGCTCAAATTGCTGAAAACGTTAATGCTGGTTCTGACAGAAAGGTGTCAGAACACAGAGCATCGCAGGTTGTTGCATATGGGCTGCCTAGCCGCAGACCGGTCAGGGTGTCCATGCTGACCCCTGTCCACCGCCGAAAGCGCCTACAATGGGCAAGTGAGCATCAGAACTGGACCACAGAGCAATGGATGAAGGTAGCCAGGTCTGATGAATCATGTTTCTTTTACATCATGTACATGGCCGGGTGCGTGTGTTGCTTACCTGGGGAAGACATGGCACCAGGATCCACTATTGGAAGAAGGCAAGCCGGTGGAGGCAGTGTGATGCTTTGGGCAATATTCTGCTGGGAAACCTTAGGTCCTGCCATTCAAGTGGATGTTACTATAACATGTACCACCTACCTAAACATTGTTGCAGACCAAGTACACCCCTTCATGGAAACGGTATTCCCTAATAGCTGTGGCCTCTTTCAGCAGCATACACCGTCAAACTGAAAAAATCTCTCAGGACTGGTTTGAAGAACACGACAATGAGTTGAAGGTGCTGACTTGGCAATCCAATCAAGTAACTGTGGGGTGTGCTGGACAAACAAGTCTGATCGATGGAGGCCCCACCTTGCAACTTACAGGACCTAAAGGATCTGCTGCTAACGTCTTGGTGCCAGATACCACAGCACACCTTCAGAGGTGTAATGGAGTCTACAGTGCTTTGGGAACGGTTGAAAAACGTTATATAAGTAAGAGTCCATTTACTATTTTTGGCAGCAAAAGGGGGACTTACACAATATTAGGCAGGTGGTCATAATGTTATGGCTGATCGGTGTATGCTTAAAATGCTAAAATGTCACTTTCAAGTTTTGAAATTTGTATTTACCACACCATTTAAGAACATTGAAAGAGGTGCATTAAAACTGAGCTTCATTTTAAGTAATAGAAGTAGCACTGCTATGGATTTTGCATGTTAAAAAATACAGGAATATCTTCTTTAATTGTTGAAAATAATTACGAACTAAAGAACTATGTACAACTGAACTGAAGAGTTACATGTTAAACTGTTTTTCACCATTTTTGCATTCAGGATTTTTTGGGCAGGCCTGAAATCATACCTTAAACATGCGCTGGACACATATTGAGTATTACCCGTCCCCTAACACTATATAAAAACCAGAGCTTTATGCTAATGGCTTAATGGGTCTCAACAAGGGTCTGTCGCTGACCATCGGCCCCCACTCGTTCTTCAGCTCAGTGGTACAGAAACGTTATCTACCTGCATTTGAAACACGTTTCTGTGGAGTGACAAACTCAGAACACATATTTATTGTTGCTTTACACAGACTTTAATTAAATATTGAATTAATTAAACGTATTAATTAACTTATTAATTTAATTAAACGTATGACACTGTTTCATGTTTCCAAGGAAAGAAAAAATCTGTTGAAAAAAGGGCATGTCCATTTAAGTATATCCAAGTGGACCAACATCTGAAACCACAATCTTTGATTAGCAAAAAAAAAAATAGGCTTCACCATACACATTTACAGTTTTGTTCGTTTAGCTTCACCGCCTGTGTTAAATAAGCCAATACATAAATAAAAATCAATAATCAATAACGCTACTACTTTCACAAAACTCCAAATTTACAATTGCCTGACCTAAAGAGGGCAGAGATGGTGTAATGGCGTAATTATGATGAAATTATTTCTTTTAGATTCAAATCTAACCATATTATCTGATGACTCATAACCTGCTTACCCGGGAACAACTGTTTAAACCTTCCCTGGAGCGATCCGGTGAGATCTGTTCGGACACAGATACCTGTTTGTTTGTCATTCATCTGCTGACTCTTTCTGGCCTCTTTTGTCAGGCTCCTCCTCCTCCTTCAGCGATGACTAGATGTCTGCAGCAGCAATCAATGCTGCTCATCAGCTCTGTAACTACACTGTAATTGTGTTTAATGACTAAATAAGTGCTAAAGGAACAAACAAGCCCCTCTGCGCTCGCATTATCTATCTGTAAGTGTGTGTGCGCATGTGTGTGTGTCTGCTGTCTATGATAATGTGACTTGGATATCATGTGATGATGATAATTTAGTGCAACAGAATAAACAATACTTATAAATTCCACTGCCACCCAGGGAAACTGAAATACAGCGGTGGAATGTAACTAAGTACATTGACACAAGTACTGCACTTAAGTACAATTTTGAGGTACTTGCTTTTTACTTGAGTATTTCCATTTTATGCTACTTTATACTTCTACTCCTCTACTTTTCAAAGGGAAATATTATGCTTTTTACTCCACTACATTTTACATAAAGAAGCATATGATAAGCTTAGAAAATGCAGTGCATTGCTAAAGATTAGATTAGTGGTTTCCAACATTTGTGGCTTATGACTCCTTGCAAAAAACAGTGTTTAGTCGGGGCTAATGGTCACATTTGAACTGTCTATGTATTTGTATTTTAACTTTTGATACTTTATTTACATTTTCCTGATAGTACGTTCTAATTTTAGTTAAGTAACATTCTGAATGCAGAATGGCCCCTGTAGCAGTACACTGAGATTGTTGTTATGATCCTGAATGAAGGAACTGACCTGACTGACCCTTCTGAGCAGAGTGTTTTCACTTGTTTAACTTTTATAACTATCACTCGTGGTAGGACAGCAGCTCTCAACTCTGACATTTCCCAACATCACTGTTATCTAATTTCTTGCTGGTGTGCACGTGTCATTCTTGACATACAGAACATTTTTAAGTGTACATAAAATGACTCATTGCTTTTGTAAACATGCAGCAAGGTGCGTGACCCATACACAACATGGCAACAAAATCAGGATTCACAGTGTAAACCTATGACCTGTGACATGTACATAGAATGCTTTCAGTATGTGGGAGATCAATGTCCCCAGTCAGTCATTAGCACAAACAAAATAGTTAGCATGACCATTTTTGAAACAGTCAAATAAATGTTGTATGTCTGTAAATATTTAATTATTAATTCAAATTATGAATTCAAATTAATTATTCATATTTTTTTCAATCAATCTTTGAGACAATCTATCAATCTTATCTTTGAGACAAATGTAAGTTTAAATGGCATTTATGGAGTACATGTAGGCTCAATAGGGATTTTTAATTATAAATATAGGGCATCTTTCATCTTTCATTATAGGAAAGCACCGGTGTCCATTGAGCCAGCGTGCACAATACCAAGACCCTAAACCAAGCGTTTGACTTTTCTGTATTTGTAGAGTTGAGGATGATTTCCCAGGGTGCATCTGAACTTCTGGATGGTCAGGATTCCTGGACTTGATTTTGAGTTGATAATGACTTATCTGTGGTGTACTGTGAGTTGCTAGTTTCACACACACTAAGCACTTGTACTGTAGCTCTCTTACTTTGCTGACCAACAGTCAAAAACACAATTATATTCAATTAACTATGAAGCAGAACATCTTCAAAATTGACAAAGAGGAAATTGGTAATGTTTGGCATTTACAATTACAAACATTGTTGGACCCACAATGGACAGTTGAATCTTCTTCTTTGTCAAAACCTATTGCACACAAAATGCAATTTGACTGCCGACAGTTCGGGAGGAGATTCAGGTGTCATTGCCAGTAGCAGTTAATGTAGCCTCGGCCTGTAACCTCAAGCATAGTGACTTCACGCAGCTCCCTCTGAAGCCACAAAAAGGCTTACTTTTTAACCTAAACAGTAGTACTCCCCAAGACCTGTAAGCAGACTTTCATGTGTAAAAATGCGGTGTGTGGTGCGCAGTAATTCCAGTGAAGGCCAGACCATCACCAAAGGGGGCTATCAGAAACACTGATACCTGGAGATCATGGCGTTTCAAACATACTTCAGGCTCTCCAGTATTTCACATTACATAGCAAACGCCTGTAAACAAAAATCTGTACATCATTTGTGGTTGCCAATGTATATGAAAGAAGAGAAAGTGTGCGTATGAGCGTGTGCCCAGAGTGAATTGGGTGTGGCACAGATAATCACTGGAGTGCCAACGCTTCCTGTAGAGATCGAGCAGAGGAAGAGAAGAGGTGGGATTCTCTGTGTGGTCTGTTACTATATAAGCCTCAAGTGGAAATCTGTGTTATACAGCTCGAGAGCAGCTGGCAACCAATGCATCCTGTGCCTATTCTGGGACATATGCCTGGATCACCCTTCACAAAGGTAGGAGCACCTGTTTGTTGAAGTCGAGCAGGACAGTAAAACATGACTCAACTTTAATGAATGTGTGCCTGTTTGATCGAATGAACTAATATTGAAAGAAGATTATAGGTATAAGGTCAGGTTAGGTATATTATTCCTTAATCTGAGAGCATTGATTGTGATGGATGATTAATTAAAATTCAGTTAATTCAAATCATTGATCATAGTGGTGTCTTATCAAGTTTTGTATAAATAATGATTAATAAAAGGCTGCCAGATGGATTTGCTTTAATCTTCTCTGCTCTGTAATAGAGCCACAATTAAATCATCTTTTTTTCTTAAAGACATGAGATTTTATTTCACATTGGTTTTTCATACGGGTACAGTCAAAAATGCGGAAAAATAAAGCAACAAATCCATAATTTACAATGGACAATTGGACATTTCTTTAATTTTGAAAGATTTAATTAGACATTTTTTATATTACTTGTAATAAGTGTTGAAGATTAAATGTGCTGCTGAGTGACGCCTTTTCTTCTCCTCTCAGGATATTCAGAAGAATATCAACTGTTCCACTTCTGCTGCACTGTCCACCACCCCTCCTGCCACCACCTTCACTGTAAGTCAGTGTTCACAGTACAGTTTAAGTTACATGCTGTGTGTAATTTTACATGCTTCAAATGGTCCGTGTAATTTAATCCTGCAGGAGCTCCAGTCCCTGATGTCACACACTGACCTGCCGTCTGCGCATGGCACCTCCCAGGAGGGCAGGAAGGAGAAGGACCCCATGCAGCCAAGACCCACAGCCCTGCAGAAGGCCAGAGCCTCCTTCCTCAAGGGAGTCTCCTACTTCTCTGGAGACATGGAAGTGTTTGGAAAATGGATGGAAAGTAAGTCAACGCTAATTGTTTACATTGGAAAAATACTATCATGGCCCACAGAAAGGCAGTACATTAGATACTTAGCAATGACATGATTATAAAATTGCAGGTAATTGATGATGATACACACTCTAACCTTGGGACATAAATATACTGAATCCCTACACTTCTCTTTGTGGAAAACACTTTGACAGATTTCAGTATGTCTAACAGTAAGAGTGGGTCGCATATTGACATTGTGTATATCAGTTACTCCACCTTGACTTCAATGACAATTATTTGGAGAGAGACACAACAAGGAAAGAACTGCATGTACGGTATGATATTGACATACAAACAATTATGTGCCACTTATAAACAGGACCGTGAAACTGAGCTCTTAAGGCTATCCCAGGCTATAGAACATTTGAGCAACATGTTGCCTGTGAAGATATATCTTACTTTGTTTCAGCAGAAGAACTTCCTTTGTTGTCTGTGTAAAATATGGCATCTGTGACCTTGGACAATCACATTGTGACAAAGACTTTAAAAGAACATTAAAAAAAAATAGATTTAACACTCACAGAGAGTGTTAAATCTATTTTCTCTCTTTCTAACCTCCAGAACAGTTTTTCTTGCTGCAGCTGCTGGACTGGGTTTTGCGCGGAGCTGCTCAGGTGATGTTTGTCAACAACCCTCTAAGCGGCCTCATCATTTTTGCTGGCCTCATCCTGCAGAACTACTGGTGGGCTCTCAACGGCTTTGTGGGCACACTCTTTGCCACCATTTCTGCTCTCATTCTGCAACAGAGCAGGTTTGAACAAACCGATGCTACAAATAATAATACATGTAATTAAAATGAGATGTTACTGTACATAGAGAATATAGAGAATGATTATACACTGTGTTGGGTTTACACTGAGTTGCACAACATGAAAACATTAATTCATTCAAATAACGTCCCTTTTAGGGGTGCAATAGCTGCAGGGCTGTACGGTTACAATGGCATCCTGGTGGGACTGCTGATGGCTGTGTTCTCCAAAGCAGGAGACTGGTACTGGTGGCTCCTGCTACCCAACATCTTCATGTCCATGATGTGGTAAGCAACCAGACCGACTAACTGTTAAACGATACAGTAGAGTCATATCATAAGAAATGAGAGGTATATGTAAGAAAGTTAACTAACCAAACCATACCAGATTAAGTGTCAAAATGGATCAGTTTACTGTTTACAGGTTTCAGTGTTCTTGTATTCCTTTAGGCTGATTTAACTGTGTTGGTTAAGTGGAGAGAACAGGTTGTCAGTACCACAGTGATGCCCCAAACTGATTGGTGCTGGTTACAATATTAACATTATAATAATAATAAGAGTCTGGCAGCTATGAAGGTGATTGAGATATAAGCACACATTTGAAAACATATGCTTAAATAATTGTGGATTAAATCAAATACTGCTGATGTCGCATCCTTGTTTTTTAGCCCAATTGTGTCCAGTGCCCTGGCATCTATTAACAGTCACTGGGATCTGCCTGTGTTCACCCTGCCCTTCAACATCCTGGTGTGTCTCCACATGGTCGCCACTGGCTATTACAACCTCTACTTCCCCCAAATCCTCATACAGCCTCGCTCAGAGCTGCCCAACATCACCTGGGCTGAATTCAGTGTAGCCAAGGTCAGTGTCTGATGACATTTCCACATTATGGAGTTTAGATTCCTCAGCTTTTCCACTGTCAGAAAATATCTTTGATCCAGAACAGCCTAATCCAACTATAGTGAATAACTTGTTCCCTGCAAGGGGTACTTTGATCTACAGGCCCTGATCACTCACCTTTTTATCAGTTATCATTTAGTCTGGCTAACAGACCTCTGCTCATGTTAGCTACGTTGTTACTTACTTTCTGACTGTACCTCTGTAGCTGTTCACATCAGTGCCAGTGGGGATAGGCCAGGTCTATGGCTGCGACAACCCTTGGACAGGAGGAATCTTCATCATCTCACTCTTCATCTCCTCTCCTATCACCTGCGCTCATGCCATCCTGGGATCTGCCGTGGGCATGGTTTCTGGTGAGAGGATCAGACAATACCTCAGCAGGCAGCCGATATAGGGTGCACACTAACGAACAATGTAAAAATCGTTCTGTCTCACCTCAATAAGCAGCACCAATTTATGTTTGCTTCCTTACATGCTTACAGAATTCAAGACACAATCAATATGTTCCAACCCCAAGATGACCCCAAAAATATCCATTCAAGGTGCAAAGTAACCAGGAATAAGACAATCGAAACTGAAACTGAATTTGGCTGTGTTTGATCATTTTGCAGGCCTGGCTCTGGCAGCCCCTTTTGGAGACATTTACTCTGGCCTCTGGGGATACAACTGTGTGTTAGCCTGCATTGCCATTGGAGGAATGTTTTACGCTCTCACCTGGCAGGTGCACCTGCTTGCCCTCACATGCGGTGAGTATATACACGGAACATAAAAACACTATCTGAAAATGCATCTAATCCAGATAGGATGATCACATTATGTAACTATGTGCAACACTGGCAGAGAGTGAATAGATATTTGTTATCTATAATCAGAGCACACAAGTCAATGTCTTCTCACAGTATCTCTCTCGTCCTCCTCTGCAGCTTTTTTCTGTGCATACCTCGGCTCAGCCATTGCCAGTATCATGTCCAGGGTAAGTAAGAGCACAGTTTCTCTCACTCCTATATATATTATTATTTATAAGTTACTGACTGCAGTAGGATGTATTTTTTATCAACAGTTTGGTCTGCCATCCTGCACCTGGCCTTTCTGTCTCTCTGCCCTGACTTTCCTCCTCTTAACAACGGGGACCAATAGGATTTTCAAGCTGCCGCTGCCCAACGTCACTTACCCCGAGAAAAACCTGGGCTTCTTCTGGAAGCTGAAGAAGCAGGAGAAAATGGAGAAGGCTGAGAAAGAGAGGGAGGAGCAGCAGAAAGCCATCAAAGAAGAAGTGACACTAAACGAGAAAGAGCAACTGAGTCTAGAGCATGAAAGAATGGAAGAAGGGAGAGTAGCAAGTGAGGCATCAGAGGGTGAAAATGACAAGACAGACCATGCACCTGGGGTAGAACAACAGGGTACTGAAGAAGAAGAAATCAGACAGAATTATCTAACCCATGTGACTGTTGCTGAGTATGTTTAATACTACGTTCCTGCAGAGAGAGAGAGTGAGCGAGAGAGAGAGGTGCTATGCTAATGAAACTTAAATGTATAATGAATGTAAATGAGTGTGTGAGCATTTGTTTTTTATTCTGAGGTGAAAACGTGTGCTGGCAGTTTCTTGCTGGGTACAGATGTTTTACTGAATGATGTGATGACATGTAACTTATTATGTTAAACTCTGTTTATATATTAAATGTATATTTTTTTTAATAAAATATGTTCTAATAATCAGTTGGTTTATTCAATATCATCTGAAAGGACTAAACTAAAGTCGAATATGAAATAAATACAAATAATCAGCTACTATTCTTGCCTGAGAAACACGTTATATATCATTTAGTTATAAAGCATAGTCCTTCCAACACGCAAAAGGACAGAGGGAAAAATACTAGATCAATTCTGCAGACAATATACATAAAACTTTTATTATATAGTGCTTTTGTTTGATGTGTTAAAGACTCACTTTGTGCCACAGATGTGCCTAAGTTTTGTTTTATAACTGGATTGTGTTCATATTCATACATACGTGTATTACATTTGTTCTTTCACTCTAATCACTCTTATTTGTTATATTTGTAGTGTCTTGTATGTGCACCTTTATTCCTATCTTTAATCAAGAGCATGCTCTTAGAGTTTGAGAGCATGATTTATTGATTTCATGTTGAAATTTTGTAATTCTTTCTCTCAATAATCGCACTCAAATAGCACCTGCTTGAGCTTGGATTTGATCTGCTTCTGCTCAAACTGGATGCTTGCACTCGGATATGCTGATTCTTCCGCAGATTTCCTGCTCCAGCTTCAGTCCTTCTCCTCTCACTCAGGCTGCTTCTATTAGCTAGTGGAGTGTGTTAAAAACATGAAAAGCTTGTATGCTATAATAACATCAAACTATCTTGTTATAACAGTAAACTCTACGCATTTTAATGTGCTACTGATCTGTTTTGTTTTTTATGGCGTGACAGCAATACGCTTCCATATGTTTTGGTTGCACAATGTGCCTGCAACATTCCAGTGTGGTTGGAAATATGAGGTTGCCTGCAGTGAAAATATGTAACCCTAACCTTTCTAGAAGCTTGCAGGCCCTTCTTTCAGTTCAAGCATGCGAGATAGTAAGAAGATTTTAAGATCAAATAATCAGGTACAGCACAACTAGCCAAACGCTTCCAGGATTTTGTCCTGAGCTGAACTACAAAACTGCAAAATCTTCCATCTGTGACTGAGAGGTACAGAATAAAGTAACCATCATTTATTTAAGGTTAGTTTATCAGAAAAGAAAAGCATAATCTCCACTTGGTGAATCAACGTTGTCTATGGACAATTTTCTGTTGAATGTGTATGAGATTAAGTCACATCATGATTTATAGAAGTGTGGCACATTTCCCGCCTCATGCAACGTTACTGGATCGGGGTATTGTCTTTTGTGAAATGCATGACTTAGAGTGAGAGCGATTAAGCAGGAGTCAGTTTTAGAATGCAATTTTCAATTGGTATTTTTTGTCTGACAATGGTGTGCAAATTGGATTCACAGATAACGGAGATAATTAATGTATGGTAGAAGACCTATTCTATGGTTGAAAGCCTGAGAAGTACAGGGACCTCTAGTGGTGCAGCACAGCTAGTGTCTTGTCAGAGGCGTGGTACTGTAATGTTGGAGGTGATCCTATCCTAACATCTGGGTAGCATGCAGGTTATCACAAAATCTCAGAGAGCGTGTGAAAAGGCTGCTAAAACTAAAACTGAACAGTCAGGAAGATTAAAACTTTGCCAACTTGTTCTCATGATGAGATGTCACGCTGTCAAAGTAGCGATGTAAATAGCAACTTTAAAATGGCAAAAAACAAACAAACTCCAAAATAAATTCTATACCAATAAAAATGATTCAAAAATCTATACATCAAAAGTCCTATATCAAGATCCAGTGCACTTTAAACAGCACATCATTACTGAGCAGAATTCTTGACAGGCTGTATCACTGTGGTTTAAATCACAGGCGTCAAGGCTCCAGTCACCGCTGGGGTTCAGCTGGTCGGCAACATCTTATCCAACACATTCCAGCAGTGTGCTGTTGTGACCCCTATCCCCGCACCAATGGAAAACAATGGATCATGAAACCAGCACAAGTAATTCGCTTTTGCATGTAGCCTTCAACAAACTCCAGTATCCCTAATCCGCTAATCACACTTCCCACCTGCCACTCACATTTCTTCATTCAGCGATTTCCCCCACAATTCTCTGCATTATCAGTGAACAGCCATCATGTAACGTTTCATCTCACTGACGAACGAATGGATCACACAGATCAATCTGATGCCCACAGAGCTGAAGCTGCTGCCGGTGACTGTGACAGAGACCTGCTCTGCTGATTGTGTCAACCTGACCTCTAAATTTAGCAGGGCTGCATATTTCAAATGGTTGTTCAAAGGGTTGTGACTGAATGGGGCCAACAATGATAAATTGTTGGGTCGCTTGGCATCTGTGCGGGTGTCACACATTGACTGATGTTCTGTGATCTTATCTGCTTTCTTACCATTTCTGCTCTTTGACCTGCTGACCTAGAAGTATGAATTTATACTTTGACCCCCCCAAAACCCCCTTCATAGCTGATAACTACAATTTACACAAGAAGATTGTAGGTGTTTGAAGCTCACTTAGATCATTTTGATTACTGATTGCGGCCACACTTCAGCACTGCAAAGATGCTGAGCATTAGATAGAGGTGTAAAGTAACTAAGTGCATTCACTCATGTACTGCACTCAACTTCAGGTTCAAAGTACCAGTACTTTTCTAAAATATTATAATGTAAAGTAAGAAGTATTTCTTTTTGGTGAGACTCAAACCTTTTGCTTCACTACATGTCAGATGGGACATTGTATGTTTTATGAATATGTTCTTAAATGGGAACAATAATACTGAATTGTAGCAAATTGGAGAATTTGAATTGAATACTCCCTCTGGACAAGCTGACCTACACCCTTCATGACAATGTCGGGTGATTTATTAAGATATGGCAACCAGCCTTGGACACGGTGGATCCCTCTGGACTGGACTTCCTTCTACAACATTGCAACTGACTACAGCATGTTAGCCTGGTGGTGTGTGTTTTGCAATTTTTCGTATCTTGTTTGTAAAATTGCGACTCCTGTTTTGTTTTAGTGGTTCTGTAAATATTCGGAACTGGAAGTACATGTAATTTTTGCCAGAACCTCAATTAAAAAAAAGATAAAGAAAGTCAAAGAGAGTTACTTTCTAAATATCATGTGTTATACAAAGCTATATATGATCAATATAACAGAAATTATCTTAAATATCTCAGCTACAATGTGCTATGAAACCTAACAAATGAAACTAATGTGACAAAAGACCACAAAAGAATCCAGTTTATAGGCTTCACAAAGGTAAAGTAACCTTTCCTGCTACCAGCAAAAAAAGACAATGTATCGGGCCCCTTGGAGCCTGCCAGGTCTCATACAGCCCACATCTTATTTATTAATCATACTGAGTTTGACTTGTCTTTACACCTTGTGCACTTTGGTTAATTGGCCAAAAAGGAATATATGAGGATGAAAATACTGGTGTTATGTTTTATAGCTGTGTGGAATTCTGCCAAAACAAGTCTTCAAGGCGCAAAACAGATTTTCTAAAACACACAAAATACATGCACATAGAAGGAATGGTGAACTTGATTAAAATACAGAAATACCTTTTATAACTATACTAAAAGATTTATTTTCCTTGACTTGACAAAGTAATGGTTTTCAACCACAGCTTCAAGTCCTTTTAAATGAGCATTCCCCAAATCATCTCCAGTCTGAATGTAAATCTTTTAGTCATTTACATCCATCCAAGTAGTTCAATATATCCAAACAAACAGGCATAATCTCCAACTTTGAAAATATGAATGAGATCCAGGGAACAAGTTTGAAGAAGAGCTAGAAAGACCTCTGCTGGTACAACTGAGAAGCATCATGTAAAAGGCACTTCACCGTAAATCCCATTAACCATCTACACTGCGTTTAGAAACTGTCTTCCCAGTAGATTTTGCAGCTTCCACAATAGGTTTTGTTAAACGAGGAGGAGCAGCTATGAAGTCATCATTCATGTGTGTCATTTTTAGTTAAAGCTTTTTTTTTCCTCTGGAGGTGATTTGGTGGTAAGTCGACAACCTGCTTGAGGTATTATAGGCTCTCTTGAGCAGCTTTATCTAAAATGCCACCTTGCATTTTGCCCCCTTCATTGCTCCAAGTACAACAGCATGCAATCTCTGCAATGCATTGCTTTGCATCATCGTTGTTGTGTCGTAAAGAGCTTTTTTCATTTTTCTCAAGGGCAAGAATTAACTTTGAATCTCGACTTTTACTAAGCTTTTCTCATGTGTTATTACAAACTCCAGGCTGTTCTTTTGCCTGTTGTTCTTTGGCACTGGCTCGCTGATTGTTGATCTTCCAGAGGACCCTGATCAACGTTCTTCTCACATATGAACTCATTTTGTCAGGAGGCCAAGCTTAAAGAACAGTCTGAGAAGTAACATGTATTTTCCATTGTTGGGATCCAAGAAAATGTCTACCATTTCAAAATCAATGCCAAGCAATTTGTCCAGCTTTATTGACTGTCACTCTTTGATAAGTGTTATTTCAACAAACATTTTCAAAATAATTAGTGAAGCTTAGTGTCTAAAATCAACCTTGACTTTGACACTTTCTCACAATAAAAACACCCACAACTAGGCAGGAAATAAAAGTATAAGATGTCTATTTAAAGGCAAATGCTGGTTTAACACATGAACTCATTAACCTGTGCAACTATGGCAGACTGGATGGAATAAGCAATGCTGTTAAGAACCTCCATTCGGATCCTTAAAAACTCATTACTGTGTTAACTTTTCTCCGCAGTTTGGAATGCACAACCCTCTACTGTAATCCTTTATACTGCTAACGGCCCCTGATAACCTGGGGAAGGTGTAGACAGCCATACCTTCGATACACATAGTGTCTCTTGGTGTGTTTTGCCAGCTTCACTGTCCAGCCCCCTCCTGGATCCCACCCCTCCTTACGACCACTTCAACCAACCAGTAGGAGTCACTAGTGCAGCAAGAAACACATGACCCCTTTAAAAGGTTTCCATGGACAGGCCCAATTATGTTCACTAGAAACCATGACAAAGCCTAAAGTAACACTACAGGGAATTGAACCCAGATCTCATGTGTCACCTTTGTGGCAAACTTTGATATTCTTTTGAAGTACCACTTTAAACAAAGCTCAAGATGAGTTTACAACTCAATTTAAATAAAAATCTGGAAAAAAAAGAAAAGCTGTGGGAACATGTTTAGATTTCCTCTCAATAAATAGCTAGGCTACGCTTCATCCTCAGCAACACGGCCATTTAACATTGGAGTAACTTTAAATCTTCTGTATTTTTATTTGGCTGATGAGAAACAGCTTAGTGGACAGATTCGTCTTCTATACACTTTGTATCTTCAAAATGCACATTAGCCCTTAAAACACAAACATTCACCAGCACATGACCTCCTTGGGGTGATGTAAATCAAGACATACAGTAAAAGTATTTGACCAAGACTCTTGATCAATTCTATGTATACATTTCCTCTTTACACGCTATATACATAACACAAAGCAAACCTTAAAATGTTAAAAGTCAAGATGTTTAAAACAGTACATCCAAAACCGCAGGGAAAAACATTGAAGGGAAGTTGCATATTTACACTATAATTACAAGTTTACAAGCACACAGAGTTAAAGAATGAGTCTCTACAGTGACTGCACTGCAGGCTCATCGCTATCAAAATAAAACTTGATCAGAGATAAACAGGGTTTATGACTGGTAGAGAGAGAAAAAAACAAAAAATGAACATTTGGCTCCAGTGTGCACTGCCTGCTCTTACCTAAGACACATTGGTTGTTGATTTAAACCTGCACTGTTGTGTAGTACGCCATCTACTGTACACAGTGGGAAGGTTTTTCAGTACATTCAATTAATGCCAACACAAGTTTGGTATTTCAAGCTATCAATCAATCAATCAACCAACCAACCTTCTAGCCAAACCATGACTAATATAATAAATGCTTCAGGTTGCATGAGTAACAAGAGTTCATAATGGCAGGCAGCTATTGATTCTAGACAGAAAAACACAGGTTAGCTTAATTCTAAGAATAATTCCATCTCTCAAGTACTGGTAACTTCAACTTCTAATCACTGAGGAATCCCTGACAGCTACGTCTACGTAATTATATCTGATGGTTTAGAGAAAGTCCAAGACTGACTGACAGTACATAAATAGTGAGAGTAACGTCGACATTCTTTATGCCTGCTCTTTTTAAAGTGGCCATTACACAGCTCGTACAGTTAAGTGCCTAAGAGAGAGCAGGCTGAACGAAGGGAGTGTGGGAGAAGCATGATTGTCTGCTCAGGCATGAGGTTTAGATGAAAGCTGCAGAGGAGAGTTTTGGTCGACAGCATTAAGTGTGAGGAGTGTGTGTTTGCATCTGACAACTTCCTGTCAGACACACAATCAGAGCCACCCTGAGCTAGCAAATACAAGTCACAGGACCGATCTCAGAAAATCAAACACCTTGTCCACCCAGGTAGAGCACAAACTCTGGCTTTGATTAGTACTCTAGCCTGGATGAAGGGAGTTAGAGAGACACAGTCCTACAATAGTGCAAACACTGCTGTTGTCTTGACGACACGCCACGGCTGCCTGGTTGTGGGGCGGGAACTGGGTGGAGCGCCTGTATTAGAGCCATTTTTGGAGTTTAGACAGGTTATTGTTCATCCAGCGTTGGTTCAGCTTGATGGTTTCCAAAGCTTCCTGCACGCTCCTCATCTGAGAGCCGCGCTCCTTCAGACTGGAGAAGAAACTCTGCACCTGCACACCACACAGTGAAGCGTTAGCCAGATCAGACTTGTCATAACACAGTAAAAGCATTCAATGAACAGTTAATATCTCCCCACAAACAAGTGCAAAGACCCTCAAAACAACAACATACCTGATCAAGGTGTGCCTGTGTGGAAAACTGGGAGGTGGCAGACTTGATGATTGACTGGATGGCAAAGGAGCCCACAGGGAACCTACAGCCAAAAATACAGATGTTGTTTCATCTTTTCATTTTTATGAGAAATAATCTTTAAATGTATTCTCAGCGATAACTTCTCTGAAGCTGACAGGGACCACTTACTTCTCTATGAGGCGGTCCCAGTTCTCTTGTATGAAATCCCAGGCAAACAAGTAGCCGGTGAAGCCTTTACACACAGTGCTGATGACCAAAGGCAACTCCTGCGTCTGGATGATGTCCCCCTTCAGACCTGCCTTTAAAATCCTGGACAGACCATGATAAGTGTTCTGTTCATTTGCTGTTCAGCACATAAACATCACTGTGTTTACTTCATTATCGTCACCTTGTTCATCAGGCCTTTATATTACATTTTATTTTTACATAATGGTAAATTTTTGTGCTATTCTAGTGGTCACTGAAAAACAGATGCAACACTGTTTATTCTGAAAACTGCATCTGTTGCACAAAATGATACTACCACTACTGATACTGCTCAACTCAAACCGACGTGGTCAAGAAAAAGTACTGTTTGGGTTCAGGGTGATTTATTGCATTCAGCTTCTGGCTCAAGTTGATTCCATGTTTGGTTATTTTCATGTGTAATTTATTAAGAAATTGCTCTCAGGGTGGGATGGTCAGATTTTGCCTCTCAGTGGACTTGTATTGACCTGAGAGCGAAATGCTCTGAACATTTAAAACATAGCTGCTCTGTTCTGCACTAGTTCAAAGGCATGTTTCAATAAAAGGTATTTTTACTTTGCACAGGTGTATTGGATTCTTCTCTCTTTAAGCTTTTACAATGAAATGACAAGTTCAGGTTGAATATATGCTTAACAAATCATCAGAGGGGAAGGAAAGATGGTGATGCTCGGTCCTGGCCAGAAGCACACTTACCATACTATACGCCGTGCGTCCTGAGTAGATGCTAGGCCCTTCAGCATTTTTCTCTTGTCTGCATCATAGGTGACATGTTGGTACATGTTGAGCAAAGTTACCCAATCTTCAGGTGATTGAGCAGCCACAGTGAATACAACCTGCTGCAGATCACCTGGGATCCTACAGAAATATATAAACATATTTTAGGTTACAGGTGCACCAAATTGTCAGTTTACTTTCTACAACTAAAATGCCAGATACCAATTCAATCAAGTCCATCTCTAAAAAGATATTTGGACTGCTCTCCTCGCCCTCCTGTCATTGTGACCCAGAAAAGCAACTCAAAAATAAAATGTTTCTTGTGTGCTGTACTTACCGTGAGGTCCCATTGGAGCTGACATACTCTTTGAACAGGGCTTTAGCTTGCTGAGTGCAGTTTTCTTCATTCAGACTACAAGCCGTCCCCAGCAGGGCCGAGCGCAGCTCCTCTTTAGACACACTTTCCTCCTCTCTCCATGTTTGTTTGTCCATCAGAGAACCAAATTGTTGCAGAATATAATTCTGTCATATGAAAGAAAATAATCATGGATGCATTAGTATACAGAAACACTACACTCAGTTAAACGGGTCACAATAAATTGAGTGACATGATTTTTTCACAGACTTAGGATGTTAGCTTGTATACTAGATGCCCTGGTGGAACAATAACTTGTAACTAAAGCACACCAACAGCTTAAGTTAAAGGAAAACCAAATAAGAAAATGTGTTTGAGGCTAAATTGATGCCTTTGAGATAGTGATTTAAGTAAATTGATGTCTTTTTAATAGTGTAGTTGATTTAAGGATAGATGTAGTTATAGTTTGAGTGAAGTTTAAGGTCTTTTGATTCAAGTTCATGGCTGTGTTTGGTCAAATTCAAGAACTAAAAATGGACATATTTTCATGTAATATTATTAAAGTTAAACATTTACTTTAATGTTAAAAGTGCCATCTTATTATAACTCCCCATCTAAAGCATATGGACACATTTCAACAACATGGATTATGAACTTCATATTCCACACATTGTTTTTTAAAAACATATATTTTACATATATTTTAACCCTTTGGGTTGGGAGTGAGTTGTTGCCCCAGTCGAAGGAGTTTAAGTATCTCAGGGTGTTGTTCACGAGTGAGGGTAATATGGAGCGGGAGATGGACAGGCGGATTGGTTCGGCTTCTGCAGTAATGCGGGCGCTGCACCGGACCGTCGTGGTGAAGAAAGAGCTGAGCCGTAAGGCAAAGCTCTCGATTTACCGGTCGGTCTACGTTCCAACCCTCACCTATGGTCATG
>JAVQJF010093646.1:0-34045 GCA_036023855.1 Gadopsis marmoratus
GTGTGTGTGTGTGTGTGTGTGTGTGCTCGCTCGCAGGGGGCATTTTTCAGGCAGGGTTCTTGCTGATTTAGCTTCACACTGCATAACTGGCCCTTCAGGTTTTTTTGTTTCTTATTCTAATCTCCCTCTCTCGTCCCTTCCCCCGGTCCTCAGAATCCCCACCCCACCCCCCTTTGCCCACATCCCCATACACATTGATGTGGGGATCATTTAGAGCTGAAAGCATTGCTTATGAGGGGAAAATATTGAGCATGTCACAGGTCCAGAGAAAAGGCCTGTTTTGATCTTATTGTGGTGTGGTGTGTGTTTGTGTGCATCGTTTCTTCGTTGTGAGCCTCTTTCAGCCAAACGGAGCAGTGAAAACACCCTTACCCCCCCACCCACTCCATCCCAAATGAATGGCATGTGTACCAATCATTGAAAAACTGTAACAAAAACTGCCCCCCTTCAACACTGAATTCCCTGCCACCACTACGTTGAGATTTTGGGGGTGGGGGGTTTGAAGGATCAGGTGGGGTAGTTGGGGTGTCCGTAAGGCAGGATGATTGAGTGCAACCCCTCCTCCTCCCTGCAAAACCAATAAGCAAACCAAAATATACAAACAAAAAAAAGTCAGAATGTAGCTAGAAATTTGAGGACAGGAAAATGCTGGAAAATCCTTTGCTTCTGGTTGGCTTAACCCTTTACTGGGACAGATGGCTCCACCCCCCCCTGCCGAGCTGACAAACCCCAGCTCGTCACCCCTCCTGCATTTTTGTGTGTGTGTGTGTTTTGGTCTTGGAATATGACGGGAGTCTGCCAGCCCTCCCCTCATGTTTGTGTGTGCATGTGCATACAGTCGTCTGTTTCCTGAAAATGATCCATGAAGACATGCCTCAGTATCTTCTTGGAAAATGTGGACTAGCTGGCTAGCTTGACATGAGAGCATGTTTATTGTTGAGATTTAGAGAAATGCTTCTGTAATAGCTTCTGCACAACAGTTGGATCTGTGAATGTTGCCAGGTTTTCAAGGCAGGGCCATTATCCATGTTGTTTCTCTATGATCATCCACCAGCTACATGCAATATTCTTTATTTGGCCACTTATTTTAGCAAGGCAGATGCTACAGTAAACCCAACATAACCAGCCAAAAATGGTCATTTTCAAAAACACTGACTGCCAGGTTATACCATACAATTTGGTATTTACGAATGTTGCGAGTGTCCTGTTGTGATTTGCTGAGAAAACATGGTACATCATGCTTTTGCACAGTTCTATGGTTTGCTGCCTGTGTAGGAAATATAGTAGATGGCATACGTGCAATGAGTATGTCTTGAAAGTGAAACCACAAGACTCTTTGAAAGACATACAGCGGGCTAATTCAATCCACTACTAGGCCTGTCTTTAATGTAACACAGTCATCACATTTCATTTTAAAGCAACATGATCCAGTGCACAAGGTAATTTTATTTTGACTTAATATGGGCAAGACTGAGGCAAAGCATTTGCCTTGCTATACGCAGATGCACCCATCTTTATTAGACACAGAGCCATAGCTGTTAGCGTGCATATCACAATGGCGCACTGCTTCACCCCATCGCTCCACTTTCTCCTGTGAGACGTGTGCAGACTACAGACAGCGGAGAAATGAGGGACGCACACGTCGTACCTCGGAGTTATAGTAAAGCAGAATAAGCCAGACTTCTTTAACTGGGCAAACATAAATGTCGCTTTTTAGCCATAGGCATTTGTTTTATTCCACACAGCTAGGTTGATTTTACACACCAAAGTCTGCTTACAGGTCTTGGAGGGTACTGCTGCATATGGGTAAAAAGTTTTAGAAAGCCAGATGGAGCTGGGCAAAGTCTGATCAATTGCCTCAAGTGATGTCACTTGAGTCAGTGTCAGTTGGTGCACATTTGAAAATTGGTAAAGAATCAAGGGGTGCAGAATTAGAAAGAAGTGAGATTACAAGACCTCTGTAGCCCGCTCCTCATCTCTGCCTGAGGCTGGTGGCTTGTTAGCCAATACTAGCATAACGCACCCAAATCTGACCGAACTGTCGGTGGTCGACTTGCATTGTAGGTAATGTAGGCTTCAGGTTTCGGCAAGGAAGAAGAATGCATGGAATACAAAATATGATTATCTCTGGTTCTACTGCATCTATTCTGATCCCTTTTTAAAAAATAAATATCTGTCCAGACGTCCAACAATGTTGTAGTGGTAGATGTGTGGAGTACTCTTTTTACATGTACACCATATGCACCATATGCTCATGGTGGAATTGTTGGGTCTGTACATATAGAGTTGGTTTGGACCTGTTCCATATTAAGAAGTGCTATGAGATAACTCTGTTATGATATAGCGCTATATAAATAAAATTGAATTGAATTGGATCAAAGGTATCAGTATGGCATTTAAGGGTCTATACGTGTGATCATTCAGTTGTTAGGACATATTCATTAATACTCTCAGTAGCATTCAGTATATTCAGAATAATTCTCATTAGTCACCCCTTTCCCCAAAGAAAACATTTGACTTCTAATATTAGAGAATCTTTATTATGCTTCACATCTGGATTTCGGTATGACTGGTCATTTAAATGACCTTTTGGCTGCCAGAGGAATGAAGCAGTAGTTATTTGATGTACTGCCGGATTACATGACATCATCAACATCAGAGCGGCAACATGGCGATTGGGATTTTGGCAGGAGTCAGTTGGCGGCTTGAAGAAAAAAAAACCCACAGTTGTCCTCCAGTCAAGCCCAAAAAGCAGGAACAGTTTTGCACGGCCACACAGGCAGTCGTCACGTCTGCCAAATGTTCTGTAGACAGAGAAAACCCAAATGAGCAGATCAGAGGCTGGGTGGAGGAGTCTGGTAATATCTTCCTTAATATTCTTTGTACGAAAGAAAGAGCAGATGAATAGTGGCTTGAAGACTAAAAGATTGGTTGGTTGGAAGGTTGGTAGTGTTGCAGATTTGAAGAACTGGAGCAAACGAGAGGGCCAGTAAAAGAGGGAACAAACGAAACATGGACAGAAAGGAAAGAATGAAGTGGAGGAGTGATAGAAGCAGAAAGGGGAGGGAAGGATCCACTGGGTCATGCTCATGAAAATTTTAATCAAGCTTGCCAGATAACAGCATCTCCTCTAACCTAGCACATACATTTAACTGTGTGTGTGTGTGTGTGTGTGTGTCAATGATTCATGTGTCTTATCCATTGTAGAAAAGCAAACGTTTCCCCAAAAACGCTGTCAGACTTTGTGAATGCTGCCATTGTTTCCATGTCAGGCGGCAAACTACTTATAATGCACTCTTTCAAATAACTCCTGTCCTGAATGACCTGAATGCCAGACACATGCCGAATAAGAATAGCTGGGCCTATTAATAGAACAATTATGATAATGAATCATTGCCAAACACATTTATGATGGCCCACTTTCCACTCATGGCACTGATCAGTTTGCCATGGCAAGTATGTTGAAACAAATCAGCATTTCTTTCCCCCCTTGTGTTTTTTTTTTCTTTCAACCCTGCATTTTGAATTGCCCAAGAAATGAACCCACGATGCTCTGAATTGCAGGTGTTTTCCACCTCACCTTGGATGCCGTTTCTCTGAACCCTCTGACTGTTTGTATCTAGGTCATACTGAAGTCTGTGTATCTGTTGGTGTGGTGTGGCCTGCCTCAGGTGGAAGGATGGATCGTGTTGGAAAAGACGGTCTTATTATTATTATTATTATTATTATTATTATTTTTATTATTTCGTGTTTTGAGATACTGTAAAGGTTTCAGGCTAGACTGAAATAATTTGTCTTTTGACTTTGTTGTTTGAAATGATCGCAATTTACACCCAAACTACATAATTATCTTTTGTCTTGTTAGACTACGTAGACATGTTTTCAGCCCGGAGCCTTCAGGCACATGCAGCGTTAGGAGTGTTTTCTGAAGAGCCTGACAAACTTGTTTGGTCAAGTCGCTTCTCTTCATTATGCTAAGTAATTCCGGGTTCACCTGGCTGGGCAGCAGTGCAAGTACCTAATGTTTAGTGGTTCTTGAGGAATAAAGTTAGTGTAGTTTGCTACGACATTTGGATACCAATACAGTCAAATGCTTTAATGGCTCCAAGAGTTTTGACACGACTTGTCACTGGTCATAAACATTGTTTTACTGGATAGATTCTGCAGAAGCTTGCTAATTGCATGCACAACAGCTGTGTTGTGCATCAAATTGCATTTCTGAACCATGCTATCTTCCTTTACTTCAGATCCTTGGTATGGTTGGTAATAGCAGCCACCTTACTAGCCATGTTGTCAGACATTGTGTTATTTCAGCATTAACATTGAGTATGGATCCTCTTCTCACCTCAGACCCCCCTCCTTCAGGTCCTGGGCTACACTGCATACGCAAGTCTCAGCACATCTGTCGATCTGCATTTTCTTTCCTTGTGTATATTGATAAAATTTGGTTTTGGGTGAGTTCAGGGCCCTGGGGGTCAGGACAAGGTCCTCCTACAAGTTAGTTCTGCAAACAAAGAGTCAGCCAATCGTTTGAGTCTTCAGGGCTACAGCTTTGTTCTGTCACTTCCAAAGAAAGAAGTCACCAAGGAACACGAGCAATTCTGAGGGAAAGGTGTATAAATATGGATACTTTGCTGAACTTTTGCATTTTGCTACAGCTTGCCTGCCACTGTGGAACATGTTCACTGTTTGAACATTCAAGGATTGACAGACGGACACGGACTCATTGGACACATTCACTTGGATCTCTTTTTTTATTTGGTTGGACCAGCAGGCATAAGCATGTTCACTCTTTTTCCTTTAAAGCGTTGCGGGTGTTTTGGAGTCCGCAAAACAAGAAGGAAACTCGGTAACAATGTGAAAGAAGTATTTCAGTCGGGTTCCCTTGCATCTTTCAAATGCAAAGAGTGTTGAGATTTCAGCAAGATGAAGACGTACTTACAAAAAATGCCAAACTCCACCACCAAACTGGATTCGATGAAGACCTCAAGCAAGACATCTCCTCAGCTCCTAGCCTTAAACCCAGTGTCGTCCAAGGAGTCAAGCCCGACATTGTCCTTGTGGAGGGAATTGAATGTAGGTCACAGCTAAAAGGCAAGGCCGGGCCTGGGGGATATGTGGGCCCAGGGTGCTCTATTGCTCTGGGGGAACGCAAGCGTAGGAAATAAACAGATTTTTCACACATGGTTATTTTTAGAAGCTTGGTTGTGGCTGCATACATGCCTGTACAGCCTCCTTTTTACATTTTCATGTGTTTTGATGATATTTAAAAAAAAATATATATATATATGGCAAATTTTAATACCATGTGTTTTCCTTTTGATATTTAAAGTCAGTTGTTGCCCAGCTGTACTATTTTCACCTTCCCTGCTTGCATGTCCGTTCTGTCCTCCTTCAAAATGTGGCGCGGTTGAAGTGATCATACTTTACTTCGTGTCTTGGAAGATTTTTCAGTGACGCAAAATTGAGTAATGTAGTCATTGTGCTCTCAAATGTAATCTTTGTGTCATCCCCTGCCTTCACAAATGTCAGCAACCTTAGTCTGAGCCTATCATGCCATTAGAAGGGCAGATGCTCCCTTAAAATAGTCTGCCATCAATTAAATATAGATGAGGTGCTTGGATTTGTCTGCCAGTGAGTGTTAGTTGTGCTTGAAGAGGACAGAGGTGAAGATCTTCTGTAGACAGTATATTGAGTACATTAAAGCGATCCATTTTGCTTTACTGCATTTAAATCCTCCTAAGTCCATTTCAGGATTTATATTGTGAGTGGTTTGTTCAGTGCGAGACGTCCAAACACTTTTATCTCTATTTATTCCCATAAAGGTAGAGTAAGAGGCTCACTATTGTTCACCACTAGCTAGAGAGGTGATCCATGAACATCTGTGCTTTCATGTAAGCCTTAGTCATAGGTTTTCTAGGAGAGCTAATTATATATATACATTGTTTGGTTTTATTGTATAGATTTGTTATTAGTCATCTTGATAAGTAACTGATTGGAATAACCGGCTATTTGCTATTGATGTTTGCATGTGGCATTCAGCCATTCCTCTATTGTTGTCCCAAGATATGAACCTTAAACAACACAGTTGAGTCAGTTCAGTTGAGATGATGGGAAGATGACAGAGAGGAGGCACTTTGATATCGACCCTCTGTAAGCTGAGTGACAGTGTAGACAAACTGGGGAGGTCAAGGTCACAGTGACGGTTGTGACCAGTTGCTGTCATGTATTGATTGTGGTTTGAAAGACATCCTGGTGTAACTGGACGCTCTCTGTAGTTGATAAGCCCAATCCTGAGATACTCTGTGGCAGGCACGACATTTGGACTGGCGGTGCCAAGGTCACGGTGACACGCTAAAGTTGCCGCTATTAGCTTTTGAAATGGCAAAATTACTGTCCCAATGGAATTGTGCTTCATAAAATGTGAAACTTAACATTTGAGTACGGTGGGGTTGTAGCATTTTTACCTTTCGACAGCACTACTGTGTAATTCTGATCTACTGTATGCAGGCCTAATGTGTTTAAAGATGCATTGATCAGCTTGCATTGTTGGAACGTTTGAGTACAGTAAATGGAGAACTATACAGCCTAAATACTGATTAAACAAAAGAATGAGCTGCAAAGAGCTGCAGGGTTGTCTTGTGGATTTTCATTGGGATTATGAGTACTAGTAGCCACTTTTATATCTCAGGAAGTTATTTCAATAAATGTTGACATTGATAATATCACTGAAAGGTGCTTTCAATTTGTGTAAATATGCATTGATGTCAGCCATATAGGGCAATATTATATTTTGGGCTTATGCTGAGTTAAATAGGGGTCAGAGTGGTGAAGAAATCTTTTCAAGGACTAGTATACAGCTATAGAAAGCCTCACTTACAATCAGTGGCTACTTGATTGAGATGCCAGTAAATGAGGGATTGATTCAATGAAACTTGCATTGACAACAAGATAATTTGCTTTTTAAGTGAAACATATTTTTTTTAGCTGCCAAAATTCTTCCCCACTGTTTAACAAGAATGTAGGGTAATGTTATGGTTTGCACTAAGACAAGGAAATGGTGTCGGGAAGGGATTGTTTCTGTTGTTACACTGCAGGCAATTTGGTTCCAAGTGCCATTTTCTCACATTTCTTAGCTTTTAATATCTATTTATTTGCTTGTTTGTTTAAGGACCATGTACAGTGGTGCCATTTCATGTGTGGTACCATTAGCAAAAAATTATGTCTTGCAATTCACTAGCAAAGTACCAAAGCACATTTCTTTTTAAATTCTGTGCCATTTCTTTGACTTCAAACGATAACTTTCACAAACTGAACTGAAATAATCAGAACAGGAAGACAGAAATGAAATATGTCTCTGTGTTCATTTCTGCTTAAACCTTCCAATTCTCTGTTTTGCTGAATGCTTGCTTTCTCTGTCAGTATTTAGTCAGGCACAACCTTTAGTTTTCCATCCCCAGTGATGCTGGCTGGGAGAGATTAGATCTGCATACAAAAAAATGATGATGCATCAATGCGGAACCAGAGACAACCTATGCAAACAATCTACGTCTGCTATTAGATAATCCCTCTTTTAGAGTGACAATGGCATTGCAGAAAAGTATGATATATTAAGTATAAGTTTACTGTCATCACATCTTTATACATCTTCATTTGACTAGGCGAAACAGGTTTTTCATAGACCATGGTGCACAGAGGTGTTTAAAAAGAGGCAGGCTACGTCATCACATGTGCAGTTTTTATCTTTGTTGTTTTACTTAGGTGCATAAGGCTAAAAACAAGAATCAAATCATTATAATTAATACTACTGTATACTGTCATGCATGGAACATTGCGTCATTCATACTAAGTACCTAATGATGTTTGATGTAAAGTTCTTAGTCCTTTCAGTGCTCTCTCCCTCACAGCACAGGGGATGGGAGTAGAAATGTGGAGGTGCAGTAGAGGGGACACTGGAAGGACCAGTTAGGCAATTGGAAAGGTGTTGTTTAGGAGTCACCTTAATAAACAAATGTATCCTTCCCCTTCCACCACTGTTGATAATGCCAATCACAGCATAAAAAACAATGGGCTGGGAACTCATCCCTGCCGGCCCTGACTCGACAGTGGAGTGTTGAGACCTAGCTGAGAAAGATTCTAGGAAAATTACAGTATTAAATGCTCAGCTCAAGTCAATGAACAGCATCCTGGCATCCCCTTGTTCAGGTGTAACAGCATGCTGTAGGCCTCAAAGGCAAAGGGTATACCGTAAGACCAGTTGGACAGCTGGAGTAATAAGCAAGTTGGAGGAACTGATGACTAAATCTTATGTGGTCCATGACTTGTTGCACCAAGCAGTTCATTAATACTATTGTGAGAGGCAGAAATTGTTAGGACTCTAACCCTGTTGGCTTCTTCAGCAGTGGTGGTTGCAGCTTTGACACATTCAGGAATGAACACCTGGCGAACAACTCATATTAAAAATGTCCTTTTAAAGCATATTCTTGTCACGTTGTTCTAATTTTGCCTGGCAAGCTTTGAGACAGAAGAAAATTATTGTTGCCATGATAACACTTCTGATAACTGATGACTACAAGTTGGGCAATTTGACCTGAAAAGGAGTATATGATAACGCAGTCCCTGGCATTGTCTTGCCGTAGTGTTGTCTGAAAGAGCCCAAACTCTCACTGTGTCACTGGAGGCTCATTCAAAGCTGTTTCTCATCGGCCAGCTGTCTATTTTGCTCACATTAATGCTTGAACATCTAAATGTCAGGCCAAACAAGTAAGAACATTTAGAGAACAAAGAAAAGGCAGTAATAGCTGTTGTATGATGGAATTATTATTAGAATTGCATTGACCTCAAACCATAAACAACATCTGCACGGCGACACTCGGATAATACTGAGAAACAATTGATACGAAGGTAGTAGAGATAACATGGTCCACCCTATGGTTCACTTTAGTAAGTTGCTCTCCTCATTGTGGGGTTTTAATCTGGTCACTGTAGGAGGTTCACAGCATAGACGGGACGGGCCTCCCACTGTGGCTGTTATGGTTATGAAACTGTGTGTGTGTGTTTGTGTCTTTTGCAGGGGAGATGGGTGCATTAAGCTCCATTAACTGATTACCCTCCACCCACAGCTCCCGTTTAGCCTTAGACCATACCATTTGGTGGCCATGCACACCCTCCCCATTGTGTGTGTGTAGGCACATGTTCATGTGTATGTGCTGGCTGGCAGGGGGTGGAACAGCTGCTGGTTATGACAGGAGGTGTTTCCTTCCCAACCCTTTTTGTACTATTACAAGCCAAAGCACGTTTGGCATTCACATACGCACAAGCCATACGACTCCTCTGTGGCTGTTGTTATCTGAGTTAACCTGCTGCTGGACTGCCAGAGGGGAAAAGGTGGCTCAGCATTGTGCCCTCATCTGTGTGAAGGGACAGACCTCAAGAGGGTAGACAGTGAGAGTGAGGGCCAGATCCAAGGGTTATGTTGAGCTCCATATGTTCAAACATGAAACTCCAAAGGTTTTATTGCGCATGAAGTAGTTGGCCCTCAGCTGCAGAAATGTAGCAGGCCTCACATGGTTTTTGTCAGCAACACCCAGCTTCAGATTAATGAAGTCAACCTTTAGTCACCCAGGATGAGATTTTACATGTGGCACTCGTGTTCAAGTCTTCTCTTTCCCCAAGCAGATCATTTTCTGGTGTTTTGAGGGTTCAACCCTACAGCGTTCTGGTCTGTAGCCAGTGCTCTAAATTCTAGGCTGCTGCTTTACCGCTGTTTTAAATCTTGAGTGTTCAAATGTGCCAAATTAGTTTGCAACATGTACTCCATTTATGCTTTCTCATATGGACCAGACCTCTGAGTCATACCTCTGTGGTACTTCATATTTCTGCCAAGGATTTGAAAAGGGGAGACCGTGTAGAGGACGGCGTCATCACTGGAGGACAAACCTCCCCACATAGCTTCCCCACATCTCTCTGTCTCTCTATCCTATCCTCCCTGGGTTGTCCCTAGCAACAGCAGAGGCCTAGTGGCATAATGCATGAAGACACAGAAATTACTTTTTTTGAGGAGCATACAGTCCTGCATCACATCTCAGCTGTGGAGATGTTGAAGCCGTTGAGCCACGAGCCAGCCAACGCTAGACGAACACCCTCACAGCAAATCTCCAAGGCTTCATTGTGTGTGCCAGTCACTGGATTATGCTAACTCTTAGCTTTGGTACTCTCACTCCTTCTTCTTTCTTCCTCTGCGTTTTAGACGTCAGCATCCGGAATAGCTGATGTTCGACCCAACTCTAGGCAGGAGTCTCTATACACTACTCTCAGTCCCAAACTGTCTTTCCTTCTCACTCTGTTTCACTGCTTGGTCAATGGAGCTTTTGTCGGGAGGGAGGGGGGCATTGAATGAATCAGGCCTATAGCGATGACAGTGTCTTACCCATGGGTCTAAGCCAAGGCTCTGCTTTCCTATCCCTTTTGAAACACTGGTCACAATTCCACTTCCTATTTGGTTTTCTAAGAGCAGCAGTGTCTAAATGGAGTCGAATCAATGGCCACTTTTGTGTGGGAAGCGAACTGACAGTCGGCTGAACGCTCGGGCTCGGCTGAGGACTCTCCAAGGTCGACATTCGGTGAAAGAGTTGGTGCCTGGGAATGAGCGAACTGACTGCTTGTTTGATAGACTTCAGAGGGGATTTGTTTGACTTTTAAATCAATTTCCTCTTGTTGCACGCGTGTCTGCTCACAAGTAGTGGAGTTTGGAAGTTTGTGGGTGCTAAACTATGAATGCTAGTGATGAACAGGGAGATATTCCCCCTCTGCCTGTGCCCCCATACAGTAGCCTATAACACAGAAGAATAGATGGTGATTGATCAAACAGATGCATGTCAAGAATATTTTGTGTAACAGATTCAGTGTCTTCAGACAGCACAACATGCATGCCTTTCCACATGTACTGCATGCTTGTGCGAGTGTAATGCATGCTTGCTTGAGTTAGCATCTGCACCTCTGTGATTTATCACTAGTGTCACTGAACGTGGCTGCAGCGGGAGCCTCTCTCCGTATCCCCACACATCTATTTTTACCAGCTTATTGCTCACCAACCCACTGGAGACAGTGATCGGGAGATGAGGTGGATAGATCAGATGGATACATCAGATGCACACAAATGTCTGTCAGAACGAGCAAGATAAGATTGTTTGCCACAAGCACTTGCTTAAATGCTTAAATTTATACGTGTCACTGACAGAATAATATTCTTTTTTGTGGTAGGATCCAATCAATGCAGTAGAGAGTGACACACCTAGCAGGAGAACTTGGCGACAGTCAGGACAATATTGTGGAAATGTGCACCAGTGGGGCAAAGGCTGAATCCTTGACGAGAGCAAAGAAAGCAGAATGGTTAAAAGAAAAAAAAGAGAGTTTGACTCCTACAGTCCGTGAATGGCACTGTGGCTCTCTGCTGTAAAGCCGTGTACCATTGTTGACGCCACACCAGCCAACTGTCAGCAGTCATTAAAGACAAGTGCTAGAATCTCACAGGCTACATGCCAAACCAAACACATGCTCCCATTTCTCCCCCACATATGGCACATTCCCACTAAGGTGCTACTACGATACCTCACACTCTACCCCAGTGTGAAGGAAGATCAAAGCAAATAATGGATCATCTCCCGTTTGGAGACTGCTTTTTATCTGCCACTGTTCCAGTCGCTCATGTCATATAGCAATGTAAATACTATCTCCCAGACACTGTACGTCCCCTCTCTTATTTACCTCAAACTCTGGAAATTTGTAAAGTGTAAGAGAAACTGCTGCTAAACCAGTTTTCAGATCATATGTCTTAAAACTAAAACAACATATTTGAGTTTGTACAAGGAGTGAATACTAAGATGATGGCAACACCTCCAGTGAATCATGACTGTGTTCCTTGTTATTAACTGTAGTTCTCTAACTCCTACCCCTGTCTCTGATTTGTTGCCCAGGTACAACCCGCGCCCCACGTGAAGGTGAAGTTCCTGGCGTGGACTACAACTTCCTCTCTGTGGAGGACTTCCTGGAGTTGGAGAAAAGTGGGACCCTATTGGAGATCGGAACGTATGAAGGTAAATTTAGAAAAATCACACATTTGGTGGGATGTAGCCTGTACTGCTAAAGAGGGGACAGACCCCTACAGATGCCTCATACCTAGAGAGGAGTAGGGATCCTTTGAGGTGAACTAGTTGTATGCATCTGCCTCGTCTGCCGCCTTTTGGCAGGGTGTGAGCGCCCATAAAGAGATCGGTAGGTAATTAAAAAACCTTTAACATGCGGCGGTAAAGGAAGATGCACCTTAAATCACTTGAAGTTCTGCACTCGACTATGTATAACAAGGCCCATTTTGTAGATCTGCTCTGTTGTGCATTTTAAACTGAGCCGACATAGAGGGGGTTGTTTGTGTTTGGAACTATAAAGTTCCACATTATAGTGGCTTAGAGATACAGGAGGACACTGTTGCATACAAAACAACACATAATCCTTCAATACCACAACTGTACTAGACGCTTTGATTTTTACATTCTTCTGTTGTGGAGTGGCATTGAACATGACTTTGGACAGGTGTGCCAGCTTGTGTAGCAGAATATAAGTCCCTCTGTTCCTCCAGCCGGGGCTTAAACTCGCCCACTCGTGGTTCGGTGCATGTCAGCGAGCAGGCATGTTGTGTCCCTGTCCAGGCCAATCAGCCTGCCTCTGGACAGGTGCACCTGCCAGCACAGCAGGAGGGAGCCGTGTCTCCTCTCTGCCGCCAGCCGGCGTTCAAAACACGCCCGCCCCCGTCGCGGTCCAGTTTTAGTGTCGGTCCCAAAGAGCTCATGCTTCATTCTAGATTGGCTTTGCATTGCCTTTCAACAATCACATTGAAAAACGACAGATATACAAATGTCTCAACAGAAAGTCTCCTCGATACATCGTATTTTTCTTTAGACTATTTTCCTCAAATGGAAAAATTCTAGTTCTCTTGCGTTTTTGGTATGCACCACTATTGCTACAACTCAGTCTGTCCACCATAAATGTAGGTCAGCAACATGTTTACCTCCTGCCTCTGGGGCATTTTGAAAGGAGCTCTCAGGTATGTTGGAAAGCACTAGCTGAACTAGGGGTAGACAAGAAAAGTTTGGAAAAAACGGCACCAAAAATGTTTGTTTGAAAGTTGAAATGGTTTCTGTCAAAATCTTGACATGATTTGCCTTTCATGTAAGCAACATCACAAAGTTGTATTCATGAAAAATTGATGTGTTGGACGTATTGAGGGACCGGGGAGTTGTCACACAGCTTTGTAACGTATTCTTTATATTTATTCAGGCATTAAACTAAAACAAACGCAGCACATTTGCCTTGCTGATATTCCAAAGTCACTACACTGGAAGGACCCAACAATAACACTACCATGTATCACCTCCATTCAGCCACATAATGTTTAATTAAGTGTCTGCTGTGTCCACTCAGCCTGTTCAGTGTTCCATAACGATGGATTTCCCTCTGATGGCAAGGAGGGGCAAACAAGGCCAATTGACGTCACCAGTATCTAGCTTACTGGCTGCCACTGATGACCGTTAAGGTGGACATCACAAACCTTTCAAGATTTTCCTTTCAATTTAAAGGCTTTAAACAAGCTAGTGGTGTGACATGTCGTCTGACCATATCAGACAGCCCAAATCCTAGCCAGGTACACTTGAAGATGGGGTGGGAAGCTGGTGTCCTTCAGAGGGGTGGGATGAGACACGAGATCAGAGGAAGGACGTGCCATGCAAAGTTTCATTATCTGCCACCCACCGCAAATAACAAGGAAGCTGAAAGCTGTATCATTTTGTTAACAGGCAAACCAGGCAAAATTGGACTCACAGTTGTAACTGCCACTTTATTAGGTCATTCAAGTGTGCTCAACTCACAGTTCAAATATTTTCTGCAGCATCCAAAGGCATCATTGGCTTGCAACTGCGCAGCTGTGTATAGTCATTAAAACCAAGAAAGTATGGCATAATGGTCCAAAAGACAAATGGGTCATAATTCAATTAGTGCTCAATATACATCAGTTGGTGATCTGAGATGACACTGTTTGTGGACTTATTGAAGAATGTTATACCAGCTTTCAAACGTCTGTGTGACAACTTTAAGTGTCATGATGCATGAACACAAGATATTGTAGATTATATGAGGAATGCGATTGAATCTTAGGCTTCCAGCTGAAGTCTGTGTGTGCAGTCCTGTGTAAGCTACACACGCGCAAAAACAGCCCCACCACCATGTTTGACAGGTGTTATCATTGAAAATCTATTTTAAATACTACATGTTGACTTGTCATAGCAGGAAAAACACATGTGACACAAATTTAGATAACGATGGCTCATTTCCATTAAAGATGTACCGCACGCTTAATCATGTTTTTTTTTTTTTGCACTGCAAACTAAATGACATGACTGCACCGTGATTAAACACATCAGCACTGGTGTTAATATTGTCATTTCTTACCAAATTAATACAAATTGGCATTTCACGGGTTGAAAATGGCTCAACACGCCATCTACTCTTTTAAATCAGCTCTGAACCTTGCCAGGCCAATGCTGACATGAAATTTATATTTAAAAAAAAAAAACGACTGATCAGTGTGAGTCAGTCTCCCCCGTGTCTCCTAATCCACACACTACTTTGCCACGCCTCCTACAGTTGCATCTTTAAAATATGCTCAGCAGAGAGGGTTCTAGCAGAGTGTCGCAGTACGCCATGAGCCCCCGGAACTATCTCGCCTAAATGTCATCAATTACACCTGTGCTTTTCCTGCTATGACGTGCCAAAATGTGTTGTGCTGTGAAAAAGATCCATTTCCCATTTCTGACTGTAACTTCGCCACCTGGACTCGAACGTTCGTTTTACCTTTGCGTTCATGTTTTGGGTGCTAATGCCGTGCTGTCTCATTAAGAAGTGGGTTTTGTATCTGGCTTTATATTCTTGTCGTCAGATGGTACAGTCTCCTTAGTTCTGCCTGGTCTAACTTTGGATGAAGATGACTCGGTTTGGGAAAATAAATCTGCATGTGTAGTTCTGTCAATTTAACAGAAATGTGGCACTGACGCCGGACAACAGTTTGACCGCAAACTGTTCGACTAAAACATCTTCAGACTTTGAACTACTGCTGTACTTGTATATCCGAATGGAAAAACATCTCTTGGCAGGAACCCAGTGTATCAGCTCTGACTCACAGAATATCAAGTTGAGTTATAATGGTGGAAAAACTGTGTGATATTGTTTGAGAAATATTATTTGAGTAAAATATCCAGTGGTCTTGGTAAGTTACAACAAAGTGGTCTTGGTTGTGGACTTGATTTGGGTCAAACTAGAAAGAACCTTAGCTTCAGAGAGTCACATTTTCCCACATACACTCCGGCTCCTCTATTTGCATACAAAGGCTATAACTAAACCCCCTCCAACACACACTTAAACAAAACCCTTTGACCCCTCCTCTCTAACCCTCCTGCTAAAATGCCCTTCTCTTCTCTCTCTTTTTGTAATCCCCCCCCTTCCCCCAAACCCACCCACCCTTCCCTGCCTTCTTCTTCTTCGTTGCCTAGGTAACTATTATGGGACGCCCAAGCCACCGGTGCAGCCCCCCGGTGGGAAAGTGATTAGCAGTAGCCGTAGCGGCGGTGATGCCCCACTGCCAGACGGGCTCAGCCGTAGCCTGCCGGGCTCGCAGAACTCCACACCACGACGCAGCAAGTCCTACAATGACATGCACAATGCTGGAATAGGGCCTGGAGAGCAGCAGCAGGAGGACGACGAGGACCTCCCTGACATGAACAGTAGCTTTACAGGTACGTACAGGGGGCGGGAGGTGGAGGAGACATAGTATGTGGCTGGATAATGAGAGAGGACAGTAGAATAGATGCATGTCTTTGTAGGTTTTAGCTAATGCTTCAGTCATAAAGGACAGAACAGCACAGTTTAGACATTGCGAGATCTTACCGATGGCTGCGTAGACATTGCCAGACTAAAGCCTTAAAGGTGAGGTTGTGAAATAATGTGACTGGGCATGTGGTTCAACGTGACACAAAGTCAGAAGAGTAGGAAGCAGAATCTTTATAATAAGCAAATGTAAATTTTTTTTCCTTTTCCCAAATAAACTGAAATCCTGAAAAGTGCATCATGTCTAATTCAAATGTTTAAAAACACCAGTGGGACCATGTTAATACTTCACTCTAACATAGGTCTGATCACAGGTGGACAACTCTAGAAACTTTAATTGTCAATCATTCAGTAAACTGAGAGAAGCTTCAGATAATCGATTCATTGTTTATGTCATTAAGTGAAAAATCAAAAATTTGATGATTACAACTTTTCAATGTGAACATTTGCTTGGCTGTCTCCATTTTAATTTTGTGTATAAAGGGCGCACGCCACGGCTTTACACATTATGTTCAGTTTACTTTTGTTGAGGCGTGCTACTCGGCCCGTGAAAGCATTTGCTGTGAGCTTACATTGCAAACTGCAACTTGGTAGTTTTAAAGACACGATCTAATGGTAGACACTATCCAGTTGCATTATGGGAAATTTCGGAGCCACTGTCTTTGAGTCTTGAGCTGTGATAAGGGCTAAAGCCAGGAAATCGCAGCCTCTGTTGCTTTGGTATTTACCTTTTTTCTTATATATAAATCTACCACTCTAGAGTCTCCCAAGCTTAATACAGGTGCAATACAAAAACTCTGCAATACCCCTTTACGTAAACACCACTGGGTTTTTCTATAGTAATTTGAAGATGTCACATAATACTGTTGTGTCTTGTGACGGCCCATTTGTCCTTGCTTTTGACATGAACTAAACAGCTGATTAATGTGAAAAATATTTGATAGATTAATGTATTGAAAACAACTGGTGTGACTGCACCCAAAACACATGAAAGAAACACTGAAAACTGATCACTCAGACCATGCAGTAATGCAATGCAATGTGAATCCTAAATCCGCAGCTAATTTGCTTCTGCCATCACCTTGGTCAAGGGTTTGAAATCACTCAAACTGGAGTTCTAAGCAGCCAGCACTGTGCTGTTTGGTTAAGCACAGATGTGCATATATGTTTTTTTTATGTTTTTTTTTTTCTTTCTGTTAAGACGTTTCACACTGAGTAGGGAGATGAAGTCCAATAACAAGCGCTCACTCAAGACACATTTGAAACACATTCTGAAGCCAGGTGTAAACAGCCGTCTGTCTCAGACACAATTTTTATGCATTTGAATAATAAAAAGAGCAGGCCTAAACCACAAGTAGCAGCCGAAACGAAGCGCCACATTTCATTGACCAACACAGCGTGTACATGCTTCACGTGTCTACATCTTCACACAGGTTTTGCCACCGTCTCACAATTTTGAATGCATCTAATCGACAGCTGTCATGTAACCGGCTGCTTATTATTGGTTTATTGGAATTATTTTAGCTGAAGTTGTGTGTTAACTCCGTGTTCTGTGGATCTTACGTCATGACTCACGTGCACCATTAGCCGTTGTGGACACCTTTTGAAACAAACAGACCTGAAGTCAGTGAGCACACAGGCAGTTGCTTTCAGACCCGTCTTCAACAGCAGCCTGAGAACATGCTGCTTTCTGTTTAGTTTGAGAGTTCAACACCAGAATGCGCCCCTGCTTTCTGCAGCTCGGTTTGGACGGAGAGGAAGAAGAGAATCTTAGTTGCAATGGATAAAGTGGGAGGGGTTGCAAGCGGAGACGAGGGAGCAGGAGGTTAAATAGAAAGAGGGAGTGGCCGGGGAAGGGGTGAAGTGGGGGCAAGTCTGAAAGGGACTGGGCAGAGAGAGGAAGAGAAGCAAGGGAGGATTGTTTTTTGTGAAGGAGGCAAAGCTCAGAAAGATGAAGGAGTAGGAGAAAGAGCACAAAGGAGGTGGAGAGAGAGCGGCAGAGAGAGGAGCCCTTTTGGTGTGGTGAGGGGCTGCAGAATACAAGAGCTTCTTTGATTGGTGAGTAAGTGGTCTCTGGGTTTGACTACATCTGCCTGTATCTATGTGTCCAAAAATGTAAAATAGTGCCATCTGGCTGCAAGTGAGCGGAGGGTGGCTGACTGAGCAACCTCCTTTTTTGAGATGATTATTAATGATATCATTAGTACTTTGTAGGTCATTTGTGTTTGTGAATTAGTGGAAGATTTTATTTGATTAATTTAAAATATTTGAAAGGATAACGGATCAGTGCTGCGCTGTGATTCCGAATAATATGACTTACAGAACTCATCTTTTGAGTTCTCCTCTTGTGTGTTAGTAGGTCAGTTGGCATTGTAAGGGAGGTTGACTCAGCCCTGAAGTTGTTTCTACCATGTGTTTTTTAGAAGGCGGGACCTAAAGTTGTTTATTTGCCGTCTGTGATCGTGCGAGCTGTGAGGGTGCCAGTCGAGCGTGAGCGTGTAAATGAGATAACAAGAAGCTAGGTGCTGGCACTTCGGAGGCCATGGTTCTAGGTGTGAACTGCCCACTCAGCAGTTTGACTGAAGGAAATGTCTGTGTGGCTGCAAGAAGTAGTTAAGGAAAATAGTGTAGCTGTGATTTTAGCCAAAAACCAGATGGGGAAAGCTTTGGAAAGTTCTTGGATTGAGGCAAGGGCTTCTTGTGGCAAGATGAGGCTTTGTAAAAACTGTTGAACTACTCTCACCTTGGAGGTTTTTGGACAACACAGGCAAATGTATTTTTTATTAACGTGGATTTTAACAATGCATTGACACCAAATTTGAAATTCTGCACCCTACTGGTGCAAAAAACAACAACTATATACATATAATAAAGCAACTGAAAACCAAGTACTTTAAAAAAATAAGCCAAGAATACAGATATGAAATAGAGAAATTAGCAATGGGGAGGAAATTTGCACAATATGTTTGGTGAAAATGAAGAGCTGTACAGTTTGTGCCGGATGTGCAAAATATGAACTATGGGATGTGCAAAGGTTCACAGTGTGAAATAAAAGCAAAATGTGCAGTGTACAAAGATAACAGTCCAGGAGATGTGCGTTAATGTAACACACTGATGCAGATGTGGAAAAGATATGGTAAAAATAAACTCACCTTTTGGTTGATCTTGTATTGCGGTGCCTCAGTTACTCTTTGCTCCTGAAAATGTTTTCAGCTTCCTTTTTTAAAATCATAGTGTTCTTAACACCAAGTCATGTTTGCCTCAAATCCTCTAGGAGACTCAAGTGAATTAGACGAGATCCAACACTCGGTGCGCCCCTTCGCCCCCCGCCAGAGTGTCCCGTCCTACACTGGGACTACCCCCTCACCATCGGCCACCACGGAGAGCACACAGCAGACACACTCTCACCTGAGCCATCCTCCCCCAGAGGACCTGCTCGGACCTCTGCCCGACAACTGGGAGATGGCCTACACCGAGAACGGAGAGGTCTACTTCATAGAGTAAGTAACCACAGACGTATACACGTGTAACGCAGCGTGTCAGTGTTCACTTTTGGGGGGGGCGCTGCTTTAGCTGAAAGTTCCAAAGAGGTGATATTTTACACATTTTCTAAACACGTCTGGACAAGATTACCTATTCAGTTTGTATCTGCACACATGTTTCAAATCAGTATTTCATGGGTTGAAAATGACTCAACACGCCATCTACTGTTTTAAATCATCCCTGAACCTGCCAGGCCAATGCTGACATAGAGTCATATGGTTGGGACCTGTCTATGTCATGAGGTTTATATAAAAGCAGACTCCACTATGTACATTTTATAATTGTGGCATTTGGCTGATTGTTATTGTTACTTATTAGATCTTGATTCTAATAGATGACATGACTAAATTGATGAGTTAGAGCTGTAATATGTATCATGACCTTGTGGACACTCTTGAAGTATGGCCCAGGCTCAGTGATTTATGAAAGACTCTAATTTTGTGCTATACAGAGTGCAACTTTTGTCTGCCTAAAAGCTGCACTCTGTAATTAAAGTCAATAGTGGCAGAGCTTCTCCTCTAACAAATCCTGCTGGACTTCTTTGTGTTTTCTTTGGGCCGTTAATTTGTGAAGAAAATCGTTGAAAGCACTGATTTACAGTCTGGTTGACTTTTATTAATATCATAAATAGATCAGAACAGCCTCTGAGTGTGAGTGTTATGTGAATTGAACTGAATAGCCACGCCCCTCCAGTTCAAGATGAACCAGCATCTAAATCTAGATATTTGCACTATAATCTTTCAATACTGTCAAAAACGTAGAAATCCGTCTTGCCACATACCAGATGTGAGGATATAAGATTTGTTTCTGTCCTCCCTTATTTCTATCACCTCATGGTAATTGTATTTGTGCGTGCTTTCTGTTCAGCCACAACACAAAGACCACTTCCTGGATAGACCCTCGGTGCCTGGACAAGCCTCAGAAACCCCTGGAAGAATGTGAAGATGATGGTACGTCCATGTTTGAGTATGATTACCTATGAGATTATGCGTGTTTATGTAAAATCCTCCCTTTAATATGTGTATCTATATATACACTGCTCAAACACATTAAAGGAACACTTTTTAAGCACATTACCTTTTTTAAAATACCAGTAAAGATACCCAGCATGAGTTTTTTTCCCATTGAGCTCTGATGTGTTTTTAATGTGTTCATATATATATATCAAACACAAACCTGTTGTATGACACAACCTGTATCTGTTGTACTCTTCAACATTTGATACGATTCAGGTGATTTGGTGTTTTGTCAGGATTTCCTTGACTGACGTTTTTCTTTCGTGTGTGTGTGAGTCAAAACGGGTTTCTCCCAAGCTGTCTCTTCATTATTATTAAAGCATGATTAGAAACAAACATGAGTACATTAAAGATAAACTAGTATTAGACCCTGTCCAGTCAGCTCTCCATGTATTTAGATTCTAGTATCCCGGCAGAGTTTTGCTTGATTTGACCAAACATGTAGATTAGAAAATACCAAATACCTTCCTTCTTTCACTTCTTATTTCACAGTGTATAGTATCATGTATTGGTATTGTGAAAATCAAAGATGTTTATACAAGAGTAGCAGTTCCGCCTGTAGCCCTTAGGTGTCAGTGTTGAGTCACAGAAAACGGTGAGCAGTCATTGGTTGGCACTCTTGCTCTGCTCCTTCTTTCAGCTGTTTGTCCCATCATTCTCATCATTTAGCTCAAATAAGTAATGCCCTCCCTGACCTGCACTGCGGCGTCCTGCCTGCTCAGGGATGTTTCACACTGATCTTCTGCCACAGATACGTGCATACACTACAGACGCACAGAAATACATACCATTTTTTTCTCATGAGGCCATTTATTTCTTGTCGGCAAGGTGCATTACTGCCCACAAAATGAAATGTGAGAACAGTTGTTGTCATTACTGGCTGACTAGGATAAAGTCAGGCCTCAACTCTGCTGCCTCGAACCACACACAGAGATCCAGTCATTTGGGGAAACCACACCTTGTGATTTCTTTGTCAACATGGACTGTCACACGAGGCCGAGGCTCTGGCTTTGATTAACTCTTGCCACCCAGTGGCCAGATGTAGTTGAATGGCTCACAGATGTGTACTTTTTTCCTTCTCTTTCCATTTAACAACGACCCTGTGCTGCTGTGCTGTCCATCCCGCTGAGCAGAAGGGGTACATACAGAGGAGCTGGACCATGACTTAGGTAGGATGCTCTCTCATCTTTTACACCACCCTGCTGGTACACATAACCCTACATTCATCACCCATCCACCGGCATCGCCTTGGGTTCGCACACATATGATTCTTTGTTTCAGCTGAACTTTAAAATGTTTGAAATGGGTAAGTGAATAAAGAGTCACAACAGTTGCATAATCATACCACCACCACCAGTGGCTCATACGGAGTCATTTGACAGTTGGTGAACGATATTTATGGCAATAACTCAAATCGTGTAGAAATGAGACATTTTGCCACGCTGACAGAGATTTGACCATTATCTAGCCTGCCCTCGGTGTGTCACTTTGATTTTGAACAAACACACACTGTACGCGGTCAGAAAACATACTTACCCAAATTCCACCTACCAACCACACACACACATACACACTCACTCACACGATGGCAGACCGTCATTTCAGACATAAGAGACGGGGGCTGATCAGAGGAAATTGTTATAATGGTGATTTCCTAATGGGTGTCTGTCTGAGCCACATGGCAACAGGCCTTTTTTTCCCCTGAGGCCCATCAGCACACTAAATAGTCTATCAGACACAGCAGCGCGGCCACTTGTGCAGGATAAATGGTGTCTGGAGATTTGTGCCCTGCACCGTTATGCACAGGTAATGGATGATGTCATTCCATTAGGGGAGATATCTGATTAATGATTGTTGTAGCCCGTTATGATTAACATGTTTGGACATGACCTGAAGGTACATCGAGATGCAGGGACAAAAATGTCTTAAATACACGCATTTCACATTATTCTCTTTTTGCAGAATTTGGTATAACACTGACTGCTGTCGTCAATTCAAAGGATGAAACCCCTCAGAACAAAAGCTTCTTTTAGCTTGATTTGTACCAAGTTTCAGTTTTTTAAATTGGGATTTGAAAGGTGTTCAGTAGCCCCAGGGTCAGGGACTTCTTCAGGAACCCCATTTAAGCATTGAGTAGATTTTTTCATCATCTGCTAAAGCTGCATCAATGAATATTTTTTAACATTCGATGTAACGTGGGGTAACCCACAGAGAAAGGTCACTCGACTTTATTTTTCTTTAAAGCTTTTATTTTCCAGCAGCAGCAGGCAGATTTTTCTAGCAAACAACAAAAAGAACAAACAGCACAAAGAAAGAGCATCACATGCGGAAAAGTTGACGATGCGCTGTGAAGGCAAAGTGACCGTCTGCACGGCTTCAGTCCTGGTAGCCTCCCACTGTCTTAAACAGCCGCCATGGTATAATCGTCCAGTCAGATGAGGCCCCTGTCCACAAGGCAGCCCTCGACTGGATGAACATGTTCAAAGCATGGGCAAAGAAACGCAATCAACTTAGTTTCTCTGAGGAGGCGCAGACTCGAGTGCGCACACACACACAAAGAGCCTCTCTGTAGTACAAGCTTACTCAAGAGAAATCAATCACAGCACTGCATCAAGAGAATGAGATGCAAACAGTTAAACATGTAATTCATCACGCTTGACTCTCCCTTGAATTCACAATATGTTCCGGAATGTGGGCAGAAGGACACAGGGTAAGAAGATAACATAAGATATGGAGTCGCACATTTCTCCCTCTTCGTCTTTCTCATTTGCATTTCCACTCACTGAAATGAATACTGTATTGATAAGATGGTTGCAGCGCCAAACGTCCTCTCTCTCCGCTCTCGCTCGCTCCCTCGCTCTCTCTCACACAGGTGCTCCTCCAGGAGCGGAACTAGTGCAGTGTGAAATCAAGTGGGTGATTAAAATTTTGCGCGAGGCGGGACGGCATTCCATTTAATGTTCCAGTTCAACACATCCGCATGATAATTCACCATGCCCGCTTTGTGGGTTCAGCCTGTACAACAACACTGACGCTGTAACCTTGCACTCCTTTCGAGCCAAATGTGCTGCATTGTGTTAGCTGCATTTAGCAGATGTAGAAAATACGGAATGGTGGTAACTTGAGTTGCTCGATTTGACCGTGGTTGTTCTAAATATGTTGTGCTTACAGGTCATGGCTGCCCGGTCTGACTAACTATAACCTGCAGTGGTGTGTGTCATGTACAGACAATTTAAACATTCCCATCTGGCTTTTTTCCCCCATCTGCTGCTGACTCCACTCCAACCAAGGGCCCTCCTCATTAGAAAGCAGAGGGAGGCTCTCCAAATTGGATGATTGTAATTACCATCTACTTTCACACCGGATGATGCATAATTGGCTGAGGGTAATAATATGTAAAAAGGATACATCATAGGAGAGGACTATTGGACAATCTGTGTTTGTAGCCAATTATAAGCCTCTGACAGCCAATAATCAATACTGCTGTTATCAGACTACAGAAGTGAGTCAGATGGCTCTGTTGGAGATAATGCTGTCACACTCTCTGGCAAACACTGTAGAAACACAGCAAGATTGCACCATCGGTCAATTACACACTGCTGAAGTGGGCCCAGTCATATTCATATCTGTTCCTAATCACTCTCATTACGAATTTCAGAAAGGTTCTGTGCATGCATGCAGATGGCATCACTGAGTAAGCAGCTGCTTTCAATGCCACCGAATGACGAATGAAGTAGGTTTTCCTGCCATGTCAAGGCGCAGTCTCGGTCCACAAAGCAGCAGCTGGCACAGGTGAAGTCAGGCCTGCAGTACATTCGCACGAAAATAGGGCAAGTTATGCAAAAGATGAAGGACACAAACTTTGGGACAGAGAGACCACAGTATTGTTTCACTACTGTAGCCATAGTTATATTCTTTGAACAGTTTTTATTGTGTTTATTGTGTTGTGTAGTGAGGAAAAGAAAAGGAAACTGGTAATAAGTCATTATGTAAAAAATAATTTTAATTTTCATAAATTTCCCAGCAGTTTCCCTGTCAGATTCAAGTCTTTTCAAATCGAGCATTTTTGTGAGTGTTTTTTTTTTTTTTTTTACAATGGTTTCAAAGCCTATATTAAACCTCCTTCCTTCCTTCCCTCTCTCTGACCCCTTCACCACTTCTTTCTCCCACCTCCTTTCATCTCTCCATCCATCTTTGCCCAACGGGGTCTTGCTCTGTTCTTATCCGATGTGTGGAAATGTCAGCAGTGTGAGGGTATGGGGAGGGGGGACAGCCGGTAAAGGTGTTGACTCACTTTGGCCCTGGAGACTGACTGACAGGCAGACACAATGGAGAGGCAAAAGGTCTCTACTGGCCTTGTGACTGATGTCTCAATACGTGGCTTCCAGCAACTTCACAGCCATGTCCCTCTGTCTCACTCTCTCTCTCTCTTTCTCTCTCTCTCTCTCTTTTTTGGTAGAACTTCCACCAGGATGGGAGAAAATAGACGATCCAGTGTATGGGGTCTACTATGTTGAGTAAGTGACGCGCTGTATGTAAAGGCACCCTACACCACATAAGGACACACACACGCTGACGCTGCTCGCAGAGAGAAACGGTCTTCTTGCATTTTTCTTCTTGCACATAAATAGAAATGCTTTCACACATTTTCTGACAAAACAATCTCTTGACCTTACTGTAAACAGGAGCAGCTCTAATGTATGTACCGTTCCGTACTGTTGTACAGATGTCACAGCTAGATTTTGCTCAGCTATTTTGATCTTTTGTGTACTGGAAGATGTAGACCATTATGTTTGTGCTATTATCATTTCGGAAAACATGCAGCAATCTCACACATGCACGTGTGTGTGTGTGTGTGCACGCGCATCTCATCCTGTGTGAAGCCTGTGGGCCTCGGCATTAATACGAATAATGTTTCATGCGTTTTTGATGTTGTTCAAAGCAGCACCTGGGGGCTCAAGGCTGTGGCCTTTCTATTATTTTTTTTTGTGTCTCTACAATATTTTTTTCTAATATACATTATTCACTGATTCCTTCAATTGCTGTATAATGTGGTGCTTTCAGGTGTAATTTCTCAGTGCGGGTAGGTTAGTAGGAAAAACCTCCCAGGGTTGGGGTGATGTGGGAGATGTTGTTGCTTTAAGCCTTCATCAAAATGTGATTTATTTGATGTGATTTGTGGGCATGATTGTGTCATGCATGTCTCAGACAGGGGTTCCTGTGTAAGTATGGGTGGATGCATCCTTATTGTGCCACTGTATATTAATCAAAGCTTATCCCCATGTCTCCCCTCCCTCCCGTGACCCTATCTCTCTCTTCTATTGCCTTATCCTCCCCTTTGTGCCCGTTTCCTCTCCCTGCTGTGCTCCACTTTCCCGCTGATATTTACTTCTTGTCCCACCTCCTGCTTTCAATTCTTACTTTCTATTCCTACGGTCCTTCGTTTCTTATTCGTGAACATCCGTCCACTCCCTACTTCCACCGTCCCGCAGTCATATCAACAGGAAGACCCAGTACGAGAATCCAGTGCTGGAGGCTAAGAGGCGCAGGCAGCTGGAGCAACAGCAGCCTCCGTTGCCTCAGCAGCCTCATCCCCAAAGCCAGCAGCCACCTGAAGGTGAGCGCTACATCCGAGGTTCGTTCACAAGCCCCCACCAAGGGCGTCATTTCCTTTCTTTCTATTCATGTGTGTGACTGAGGTGTGTGTCTGTGTGTGTGCGTGAGAGATTGTGTCTTTACTGCAATAATTGCTACAGTTCTTGATGTTGCCTGCTACTGCCTTATGATTTGCTAAGTACCCTTCCATAAAGGCCATAACTATTATTTGCGGCTGTACAGCGCAGCCCTTTTGAAGTTAATTTCTGTTTTCGATGTTGCTTTCGGATAATTGTTTGTTGTAATAACTTGAAAGCCTTTTTTCTCAGGTGAAGACAGGTAGGTTTGGTTTCAGCTGAGAATGATCGGCCTGCTAAAGGGGCTCCCTTTCCTTATTCGTGTCACTTCATGAAGCGCTACCGGTAATAACAATGGCGATTTTTCTCGCACAGCTCCCAAAACTCAACCAATTGGTAACATTAGGTTGCTTCTGCATCTGGTAGTATGTATTCACAGGACGCCCTGCAGAGAGATTAATTGTAAATGCAGGCCGGCCCACATGGGAACTCTCCTATCGTGCTCCACCTTCTGCTCACTCAGCAGAAATCATTCGATTCCACTCAGTTACCTGCTGACTCCCTCCCCCCACCCCCACTCTGAAATTTCAATCTCTCTTAAAGAAAAAAGACTCGATACCTTCAAGCAGGTATTTGCCCTTTTTTTTCACTTCCGCATTGATTCCATCTCAATGTTGAGAATTTTAATGAAGGGTTATAGTCTGATCGGTTCTGCAGTGCCGTAACAAGGTGATTAATCAAAGATGGTAGCTCTTATAAAAAGACAAGTCTCTGCATTCATACACCTTCATTTTTATTCAATAGGGACATATGAAACGGTGTTAAAGGCTTAGTGAAGTTTGTGCGACCTGTTTAACCCGGGCTTACATGCTATCTTACTGTACTGTAGGTTTCACATTATAGCTTGGTAGACATTCATTTTTTGCTCTGTGGGAAGGTTTTGCAACTGACTATCAGGCAGACACCATACCAGGGAATGTGTCTTTTTCACAGAGAATTTTCAGACCTATTCTGTCACAAGTTCCTCTAGCTTCATAGGAAGCCCAATTGGCTTTTTCCCAAGCACACAGCACAGTAGGCCATGTTGTCCCTGAGCCCTTAGCCCTGGTTTATTCCACAAGTAGGGCAGCTGTGCACCTGCCTAGACCCTATCTAGAGATATGTGCCTCTTGCTGTTGCAGAATGGATCGAGGACTCTGCATTGGCAGGGGCCCCACTGGCCAACTATGCTGCCAACCACCAGGAGACCTACAGGGACCCTCAGACAGGACCTACGGTGCCCAATGCAATGGGACAAAAACGTAAGTTCCCATCTTTATAGAAGTCTGAAACTTAATAATAATAATAACATTGCCTTTCTGTTTCTAGGTTGTGTTACCCAGAGCGACTTATTATGAGTTAAATCAAATTCAGCTCTCACGGTGTAGTTTGTTTTCCTGAGCCGGCGCCTCAGGCCGTGTTTGAGTTTTCATGAGGGAGGACCAGTTGTGGATTGACAATATAGTGTAAAGCTGCTCTCTCTCTATATTCTATAGGTTTCAGCATATATTCGTATTAAATAATATTAAATGCTCATCTGGTACAGTAGACTACATATTTCCAAGCGAGCACTCGAGGCAGTGATTGTATTTACCCTAATAGAAACGGAATAGGACTCTTCCAAGTACCGTTTTATTTTAGACATGTGCTCCCTGGATGGCTCCTGTGGCCACATGTTGCTTTTCATGGAACCTCTGTTGTGTTTTTCCCTTTTCTGGATCGAGTAATGGCCTGATTTCACCCATCATTTAGCGATACACACACCTACGGACGCAGCGTCTAGCCATAACTGTGTTTCCTTCTCCTGGTTGCCAGGTCCTTTTATACCAGCCTCCCACTAGCAGCTTGTCTAATTAGCACAGCCGTGGCAGAGAATTAACTGCCTCACCCTGTCTCTCCCTCTTATTCTCCCTTGCTGTTCTGTCAGCCATCTTTTCCTTGTCCCTCATCGATCTCTTTATTTTATGGCCGTCGCGCTGGCTTTTGCCTCGTCTCTCGCGTCGTCTCTCGCCACTCTCTGCTTTGGTTCAATTATTGGTTCTGTCCATCTTTCCTTATTTTTATTTCGGTCTCTCCACCCTCCCACGCCGGCTCTGACTTTGCTCTTCTATACTGTCCCAAGGCTTGACATTCCTCCACGGAAAGGCGTCATTTGAAATCTCTTTATCTAACTCCCTACTTTCATGTTTTTCCTGCTTCGTGGTCTGTTCTTGCATCTCTGGATCCCTCGTGGATAAAGCTGTCGTCAATGTTCACAGTCCTGTTACATCTCTCCTGTTCTGAAAAATGCTATTCAAAGGCATTGTGCACACACACACACACACACACACACACACACACACACACACACACTCACACAAACACACTGCAAAACACCACAAACACAAGGACACCGACTGACTCCAAGGGTAATGCATTTTTCATTGAATGCATAAACTGTAGCACTAGCATAACTTCATGTGGTACTGCAGGTCACTAAGCACACATCCCTCTGTGGACCCCTCTCCTTATTGTGCACCCTCTCCTTCCCTTTCTCCCTGTTCACTTTCATTCTTTTGTTCACCTCTGCTAACATCTCCTTGTTCATTTGTGTGAAGTAATTTGTAACTTTATGTGAGCTATTTTCCGTAGTGTTTGGCTTACATTACCAGTATGTCTGTAAATAGACGGTGGGAGCTCAGCCTGTCCCTGTATTCAACAGACTTTAGATTAAAACTGATTTCATCTCCTATTTTTCTTCATTTTATCCTTAACGCCAGATAATGAGGTAGACAAAGCAAGAAGAAAAAGGATGACTGAGTAATTGGGTTTAGATTGCTGTCTTTGAGCCATTCTCATAACTTAAGATCATTGTGAAAAGTGATTTGTAGTTATTTGTAGTGTTAATTCAACCCTCACAACCAGTGTTGAATGATTGAGATGTCTTGTACCTGCAGTAGCCGCTCACTGAGGCAGAGACTGCTCTCTTTCAAATGCTCATGAATCATCTGACCGTCATGAAATACGGATGTCAAATCCAGTGCCTCTCTGTTGCATCTTTTAATACAGAACCACCATTAAAAGTGAAAAGGTATATTTCGATTTACAACATGTTAAATTTATGTAAAAAGAAATATATATATAGTGATGTTTTAACTACCTGGTATGCAGGCTGTTGTTGATGGTGTTTTTGAACAATACCTTTGGGTCCATGCGCTCCATACAGGTACAGGTAATCAATATAGCAATATAGTTTGGATTGATTGGTATTCTACACTGTGCATTACCCCCCGTTTTCTACCACAAGCAACCTCCCTTTTAACCAAATTAATATATATATATTAAAATCAGCCTGTTTTCATTCATGTTGTGGCCAGAAAACACCTAGTGAGTGATCATCAAACCATGGCCATTACGCTTATTTTAAGTGGTTGCACTGATCAATAAGAGTAAAGGCTAGTTGTGAGTTTAGTTTAATGATAAGTGTTAATGTTTTTGAGGAGAGTCCATTTCATGCCAGTGAGCAAAAGCATTTTACTGAAATCCAGATTCAGTAAATCACCAAGCCGTGAACATTTCTTTTAGCGTTTTTGGTGACATGCAAACAGAACCCAAAGCTGCTTAATTCAGTTTGTGCTGTATTAGAATAATCTTAACTGAATTATCTGTGTTTGTGTGTTCAGGAGGGAAGCCATTCTTTACTCGCAACCGATCCGAACTGAATGGGACTTTTATCAATACCAAGCTGAAAAAGAGTCGCAGAGGGTTCGGTTTCACTGTTGTGGGAGGCGACGAGCCGGACGAGTTCCTGCAGATCAAGAGCCTGGTCCTAGATGGACCTGCTGCCCTCGATGGCAAAATGGAGACAGGTTGGTGCGCTAAATTTATTCAAGTTTACAAGGAATACTGTTTTTGAAATAGTTTCTTACGTTTAGAATAGTTAGATTTTCTGAGTGCTGATTGTGTAAAAGAAAGGAGGCTAAAAAACTTTGACAAATGAATCCCTTACACATGAAATAAACCTAACTTCTTTCTCTCCTCCACCTCTAAGGTGATGTGATCGTGAGCGTCAACGACACATGTGTGCTAGGTTACACCCATGCCCAGGTTGTGAAGATCTTCCAGTCCATTCCAATTGGCTCCATGGTCAACTTGGAGCTGTGCCGTGGCTACCCACTGCCCTTTGACCCCGATGACCCCAACACCAGCTTGGTTACCTCAGTGGCCATACTAGAAAACAAAGAGCCCATCATTGTCAATGGCCAGGAGGCCTCCAACAGCTACGACTCGCCGTCCAGCCACAGCAGTCAGAACACCAACAATGGCTCGACCAACGGCGGGGTGCCCCTCAACGGCCTGCCCCGGCCCCACAGCCCCTCGGCGGAGGTGGCCTCTGATACCTCTTCCCAGCACGGCTACCCCAGCGACGTGGTAACCCTGGCCTCATCCATTGCAACACAGCCAGAGCTAATCACTGTACACATGGAGAAAGGAGACAAGGGCTTCGGCTTCACCATCGCCGACAGTCCTGGAGGTGGAGGGCAGAGAGTGAAGCAGATCGTGGACTACCCGCGCTGCCGCGGCCTCAAAGAGGGCGACATCATCGTGGAGGTGAACAAGAGAAATGTGCAGAGCATGTCTCACAACCAGGTGGTCGACCTGCTCAGCAAGTGTCCCAAAGGCAGCGAGGTCACCATGCTGGTGCAGAGAGGTGAGTGGAGGCTGATGCCTCCTTATTTAGACTGGTTGTCTCCGTGAATTTTTATTTGTGTTGTAACTGATGAGAGCAGATGGAGATGAGGAAGATGGAGGAAGCAGGTGTCAAGTTATATGGCGGTTTCTGATTTATGTGCCCATATGTTGAAGTATTGCAAAACCAAACAAACCTTTCCCATGAATCTGCATGATGCTGTTGACAAAAAATAATAGGCTTCTGCCTTACGGGCTGTTCCAGCTCACAGAGAGCTCTTTTATTGACACACATATTTATTTATTCATGTAAATAGAGGTTGGAAGCAAGAAAAGAGATTGCATAGAAGGCAAGATAGAGGGATGATTATGGTATGGAGAAATGTAGCCACAGAGAAAGTTCTGGAAATAGCATTTGAGGACTGAAAGTGAAGCGGGAAGAGAGAGTGAGGCATTTACACTGAATAGGCAGACAGTCAGAACATTACAGCTGTCTTGATATGGAAAGGAGGCATAGAGGAGGAAGAGTAAAAAGGGCAGACGGAGGCACTATGAAAAGAAGGGTAAACACGGGAGAGAAACTCAGGTTTAGTTGGTGTTTCAGGTCAGAGTATGAATATTCTTCCTTCTTTTTCTTCAGTCTGTCTCATACCCAGTTCCTCTCTCTGCCCAGGTCTTTATTCACTTCCCTCTGTTTCTGCCTGCTGTGTTTGTTGGTTGACAACACGTCTACTTATTTTAGGCTTTTAGTGTACTCCCATACCAGCGCTTAGTTGCTTTAAAGATGCCACCAGTTGTGCTGCCGTGCCTTTTATCCACCCACCTGGCTATCTGGCTTGGTATGAGCTAAAGCCTTTGAAAATGTATGTTAACAACAGAAATGTCAGTGTGCGATGTCGATGCTGCAAAAACTGTGCACCAGCATGTGCATTCTGCTATTGAATGTGCACCGCCCAGCTTTTGTCATGGTTCCTGATTGAAAATCACTGTCGCACACAAGCACTAAATGGAAACAAAGCAACTGTGAATGGAGGATAAAACTGAAATGATTGAATTTTCGTATTTTCTCTCCAATCCCCTTCAGACTCGCAGACCTCCAGAGCTCTAAACGCACTGTGTGATACAAGTAATTGGACTATTTTCTCTGTCAGACTGTCCATAGCATGCTTTGGGGCTTATTAATTCAAGTAACTAAAAGGTTTTTGTGTGTGTGTGTGTGTGTGTGTGTGTGCGTGCGTGCGTGCGTGCACATGTGCAGTTTATCTCCTCTGTAGAGTTAAGTGCTCAGATCTGTCAAGAGAAATTGGTCAGATGAATGGCGGTCAAGTCGCATTGTAGTCTCGAATTGAGTCTCTGTCTTTTTATCTACATGTGTGACTCAATTTGTATCCTCGTCTCTTTCTCCATGTTGTCACACTCTCTCTTTGTCTCGCTTTTTGACACACACCCACACTCCAAACCGTTCCACTCCCCCTCACTGGCTTTTGCTAATGAGTAGCATTTGTTAGTGTACACAAGCCCATGAAGTGATACAGCCTCATCATGGGCAGGGGCTTAATGGGCTGTCAATGAAACAGAAGGCAGTTTAGCTGGGCTTGTGGAAGCGCAGTGACTGGCTTTGATAGCCACCAACAGCCCAATGTGACTGTGATAGAAGGAATGGCACTGAGCTAAAAGACAAAGGCATGGATGATGATAATCCTATGGAGCATTACTAAATGCCTTTTATGGTTGGTTTTATCCTGCTTTATGGTCTGTTGTGAAGGATGCCAGTCAGCAGAGAAACATGCAAACACAGGAAGTGTGTATTGTATTGTACTTTAACACCAGTAACTGCCATTGCATTACATCTGTATGTGGAATTGTACTGTGCTACTGTGTGTTCTCTTTCATCCTGCTCTCAGTCTATCTTTTTTTTTCCTCTCTCTACCCAACTGGTCGAGGCAGATGACCGCCCACCCAGAGCCTGCTCATGGTGGAATTGTTGGGTCTATACATATAGAATTGGTCTAGACTTGCTCTATATTAACAAGTGCTATGAGATAACTCTGTCATGATATAGCGCTATATAAATAAAATTGAATTGAATTGAATTATTGTATTATACCCAGGACCTGCCTTTCTGGTTCTTCATGCAGATTAATAATAGAACAAAAGTCTGCTCACTGCACCATTTGCACATTTATTTTCCAAGTGCTGGCTACTGTATGTTTTAATAAGATCCTTTCTGATGAAGAGCCTTATGGCTCCAACATCACAACAAAGCCAGTAATTAGTGAGCCAAAGTACAAATTGAACTGGAGCAGTGTGTCAGCCTGTTCTTTATTTTTGTCCTGCACTATGGCTGGGTATCAAACCTCCATGTTTAAATTTTTTTTTCCTAAAATGTGTTCGTAGCACTGAGTATCAAAAGCTGTCATGTTCTAAAACCTGGCATTGAAGCCGTGGTCAGATTCATACTCGTTCTTATGATCACACAGCGTCATTATAAATACAATTTTCCAATTTTAAAGTGCATTTAATCGAGGCAAGCTCCACAGCTGCTCGTGTTTAGACAGCATTTGTTTGGCTTCTTTTGTAAAACGAACAAAAGGCTATGGAAGAAAAATGTGTTTATATTCATCGAAGCAAGCTTTTATTTTGGTATCAGTACCAAAGCTCACTCACAGTGATATTAGTATTGCAATTTCTGAATAATACCCAGCCCCATCTACCATCTGGACGTGTGAGAAAGCATTTTGTTGAAGACATTAACAATCAAAGTGATATTTGATCTAAGGCTGCAGGTAATGATTATATCTATTACTGATGAATCAGCTTTTTCTTTTGAAAAATGCCCATCATCACAGTTTTCCAGACTCAATGATGGTGTCTTCAAATACTTGTTGTTTTATCCAACCAGCAGTCTCAACCCCAAAGATATTTAGTTTTCAATGATACCATTACAAACTACAGCAGCAAACTATCACATTGGAGAAGCTGGAAGCAGAGACTGATTAGTATTTCTGCCTGATAAATGACTTAAACCATTAGTCGATTATCAGAATTGTTGATAATTATTTTTCTCACGATTGGCTTCTCGACTAATTGATAAATGTTCTAATTGTTTCAGCTCGATCTTTATCTAGATCTGCTGGTCGTACAGCATGGGCAAGTGTAAATCATTTTGTCTGCGAA
>JAVQJF010093648.1:0-38290 GCA_036023855.1 Gadopsis marmoratus
TATTAGAGGCAGGCCTTTGTTTCTAATTCCCTCTGTTTGATGAGTAGAATTGGTCATATTTTAATATGAAGCTTTTTCCCGGCCTATGTGAGAGGACTGCCTTTATTCGTTCATGTCGACCACACCCCCGGCCGTTACTTTAGTTGACGGCTGGTTTTTATTTAAGGAAATATGGTATATAATGATTTCCTTATCAATCATTTATGTTCGATGATAAGTAAAGGATCTGGTAAGTTTTTCCACCACTGAAAAAAGTGTCCTGAATATTGACATTATGCATTATTTTAACAGATATGACAGGAGACAGCTATGACAGTGACAAGCCTGCAAATGTCCGGTTGTGTATCTAATTACCATGCCAGGAAAATCAATTAGCACTCACATTAGAATAAAACTAGATTATAGCGAAGATCGAAGTCACACCCAGATCTTATTATTCCAACCTAGACTCGTGTGAGACGACACCGCCACAGACCCTGACCCTATGTGTGTACGCCACCATACAGACCCAATCCCCCTGGGGACTCCTGCGTTACCTTTGAGAGTAGGACATGCACATTTCTATTTGCAGAAGACATAAGTCATCACTGACCTATGTTCTCACAGAAGCCTCTTGTGTAACAAGTCGAAGCCAGGGGTGTTATTTTATTCAGCTGACTCATGAGGATGAAAACAGTATTGTGATGTTAGCCTCGGGCGGCTTCTCGCACACAACGTATGCACACGCAGGCATATTCAATCACTTGTAAAAAGCACAGGTGCCACAATATGCTGTAGTATGTCAGCGGAGAAACATACAGATAAATAACTGGACATCCCCCGTGGATTAACTCTACAATTAAAAATGACTATGTCTATCACTCATACATCCACACACACACACAAATGGAGAACAGAGCGTGGGCTCAGGTCTGTGCAGACAAAGCCAGAGTGGACTCCATCGTCGGGAGTGGGCGAGGAGCACGGGTGGTGCAAGCTCAGGCAGAGGCAAATTCTCATTTCCTTGCTTCAAAAAGCCGGCAGCTCTGCGGTGTTTCATGTCCCGGCGGCCGAGGCTTTCCCTCTGCTCTGCTGGTGAATACAACCTGACCCAGAATCCACTGCGGGGGAGCAGCGGGCACAGACTGCGGGGATTGCCTTCTGCTCCGTCTCTGCTTTCGTGTGGAGGTGAGAGCGTTGTGGGCATTTGTCTGTGGCGGTAGCTGAGTGAGCGGAGGGTTTCAACGGGATACTCGCTACAAGTACAATTATTAGATTAGCCTGACAAAAGCCTCTCATTTTACTTCTCTCTGCCTGTTTCAGTCCTTTTAATTAATTCACCCTCCTCTCCTCACTCGTCATCACTGCGAGAGCGCCCTCCCGCCGACCCATTGTTCGCCATTAGGTAGGGAGTGATCCTGCCTCCAATCAGCACTAATTGAAGAACACAGCTAACAACGAGCCTTAATTGGCACGTCTTAATGGCCCTGCTTGTCAAGTCAGGGTATTTTCCACAGCGCGTGATGTTCTTCAGGTGATTAACTCTTCATCTGCCGTCTCACCACTGCTGTGGGAATACATCGCTTTGAGTAAATCTCCCGTAGTAGCGCCATCATTTATAGTCTTGGTTATGAGCTGCACGGTCAGAAAGGACACCGAGGATCGATAACTTGAATGTTCGCAGTGATCACAATTAGAGACATTTGGGACTTATCTTGAGGTTTCTTTTGGGGGGATTTTATGAGTCTTTTCATTTGATTTGTGGTTGTTTTTCTACTGAATAAAATAGAAGTGTAACCTCGTCTAAAGAACACTGTATACAAATTTTTACTCCAGATTGAAACAAATACAAACTATAATTTTGCCACCTAAAATAAGCCTGCTGGCTTTTTTTCTCTCTACGTCTGTCCAGCAAACCTTAGTCTCTCCTCAGCTAAATTCAGTGTCTCTTTCTATTCAGGGTCATTACGTGAGGAAAACACTCCCAACATATTTTCAATTCATCTGACCTGCTGAAAATGTTAATCAAAGCAATCCATAAATGGATATTTACCTGGCTAATAAAACAAAGGTTTAAGGATTTAAATCATCTAAACTACACAAACAATGGAAATCAGAGTTTCAAAAGAGGGACAAAAACAATTCACAGATCAATTTTACAATAATATATATTATTATTGTTGTTCAACGTTGCTAGACCTCGACGCCTCTTCATTCATTGTTTGCTAATTTGTTAAAGTAAAGGCCGAAGTAGTATGCAGGGACACATAAGTACTAATAGAGCAAAAAGCAGAGCGCAAAAACACGCACATACCGCTGTGTAAAATGTTGCTTCTTGGTGTCACAAACACGTTTGAAAAGATAAAAGGATAAAGAAAGAGCTCCTGCTCTGTACCCTGCGAGAGTGTTTGTCACATCCCGGAGCTAATTTGAAGAGATTTGCTAAAACCAAGTTAAGATACTATTTTGCCTTTCATGGTGTTCGCCATTTTGAAAAGATCCTGGGATTACTTTGAAGAGAAGAACTCCACCACACTGTCTTGCTCCCTGCTGAAATATTTATTTGACTACAACGTTTCGGTCTGTAAGTATATCGGCAGCATCACAACACTCATATACATGTACACAAAGGAGCTGCCGCAGTCATCCAATCGGGGGACTAGAGATTTTATTTGAATCATCTAAATGTATGTTCAATCTAAACAGCGACAATTTGGCCATAAAACATTATTAAAAAGCATCCTATAAAATCCTCCTACAGCTGTTTTATGACCCAGGACTCGGGGAGATGATTCAGTCTCTAAATGAACAATATGTATTTTACATCTGTTAAGATGAAGGATTTGTGCAACTGCTTGTTACACTCTGCAATAAGCTCGCAGGGCGAGCACCAGGCAATCCATAACCCCAGATAGATATGTAGGTGCATACGAACGTGCAGCCTAGCTTCCTTTCCCACCTTGTGGGCCTGTGTCAGCGTGGGTTTTTGTGTGCGTCTGGTACAGAGTGACTCATTGGGACCTAGGTGGCCCCAGTCAGGCCTCTTGTCTTGCTCCTGTTTCTGTAAACATAGACTAATGTGCCCTACAGGAGCGCCTGCCGCCCTGCAGCTCCCCCATGCCTCAAACTAATGAATTTTTAAAGACGGCATCAATCAAACCGCAGGCCAGATCAATAGACCACCGAGTGGATTTCATCAGCGCTGTTGAGCGAGGCTTTGGTACACACATCGCTTCCACCCGGGCGTCTTGTCAAGCGGCCTTTCACTCCAACCAAGCTTCACATTGACTCTGGTTAAAGCCGGGGTGGTTGACTAAGAGCAGAGCAGCATAATCACGGAAAGGTCTGCCCGGTAATGGAATCTGATTAAAGAGATTAGGGAGTGTTTATGATTGCAGCGTTTCCTCTACAAAGGACTGACTGACCCTATACGGTTGGTTGATTAGGATGTCTGACAGCCTGTCAATCAGCACCGCCACAGTGGTCATGGACCATCATTGATTTGAATCCTTTTTCAAAACACTGAGGTCACGGTGGACATTAATCCTCATCATAAACACAGCTGCCTGGAACTGTACGCCAATGCCATTAACAACGTAATGCCAGTTTTTCCAAGAAACAAGGGAGCACACACCACACACGAAGGATACAGCCGAGGGGGGGGGGGTGTTGCCACGCAACAGAGACTCCAGGCAGATTTGGGTAAACGTTGCCAACTGAGCCACGAGGACATGCGAAGACACATTCACAGCATTTCCTTTCCTCACTGGACAGATGGCAGATTGTAGTTTTAGTCATACAAGCGTTCACACAGACGCAGAACTACTCTATTAAACGTAGTTTGAGGAAAATCTCAAAAAGGGACAGAGCCACAGGAACGTCTTATCATTCAAATTTAAATGGCAGAGAAGGAACTCTGGTCAAAACAAAAACATAAAAGTCAATGATTTATTTTATTTATCCCATATGACATCGCAAAATGTCAGCAGGCTCTCTAACTGCCTTAGCTGCATAAAAATCGAACATGGCGTAATGTTGTTACCTTAATGTGAAATGCCATGCTAGGCTAAAGGCTCGGGTGATGCTCGAACAGAAGTAGTTAGTATAATTTAAATATGGGCATAATGGCGTCCGTTTGGTAAGTTACAGAAATAGTTAGACCCCCCCCCCCATCCGAAGCACACGGTCCTGCTTGACTTTCTAACTCTGATATTTTGATTTATTTTTTCAACTGCTTTTGCATTTTCCACTTATTCTGCCCCCTTCTTAGCCCCTTGACCTTTCGCAACTCTTTTAGTCTACTCAGTCAGAAAAATGGTGGTTATTATTGCTCTCCACTAGAAATATATAATATAATTATCTGTACAAATAAAACTCCAATCTGGAGATCTCTTTTGAAAAGGAGGGTGCCAGACTCAGGTTAAGCCTCTGTGTGCTAATTCAGTCTAATTCAGCCATCTGTGTGAGAGGGCCATCCAATCCACCCTTCTGTATGAATAGCTTCACAGCAGCAGTGGATCTATCAATTTACCCGCAGCTCTCTCACATCTTCTCACACTCGCTTTTGGGAAGCCAGAAATTGCTTAAAGATTATGCGCCAAATCTAAAGGAGGAAGCAATTTCTCTGCTCCACGGTACAGTGATAAGAAATCGAGAGGGGAGTAATCCCTTAAGATCAAATTGGATACAAATACATTAAGTTAGAATGTTGGGAGGAATAAAAAAAAATGCAGGCAATATCAGCAATGATAAGTGGATGGAGAAATAGAATTAGAAGGAAAGAGAAATGCCTGAACAAATGGAAGTGGAGAATATCCATGTGTCATCTCAGGTTGCAGGTAAGCTCTGCTCTCCGACAAAAAGGTAAAACATGCAATTGTTGAAACATGCAATATGCATCAAGGAATCATGAAAACAATTCGCTGGTGAAAACGGTAGAAGGATGCTTGTTAAAATAAAACAAATCACTGCCTGTGAGCCAGCATGCTCGAGTGAGGTCAGCAGGAACAACGCACACGGCTCCAAACAGCCAGCGGCGCTGCGCGTTCATTTTCAGGGTGACTTCACGCTATAATTTCTCTGCCTTTAATTAAAAAAAAAAAAACATATATATATATATATATATATATATGTAGGTTATTCCAGGAATGTGGTCTCATGGTCTGGACTCCAATCTCAAAACCAAATCTTGACAGTCTTGCCTCTGGCTCACAAAAACTGTGAAATTTGCTCCACCGTTCTGCATAATGAGCGCTTTTACTTTTGTACATTTTTATGCTAAACCTTTGGTACTGGTAAGTATTTTTTACGCTGCTATGGCTACTTTACTTAAGAAAAAGATGGGACTACTTCTTGATAATGTTGAAGGGAAGCGTCAATGAGTCTGTGACCAAGTGCTATTCAAGTAGTACAGCAACCCAGCTACTGCGTGGCTCTTTACTGGAAGATGACGTTTATCAGCCGTGCATTTAGACGGTGATGACATTTCATCACGACGAGAGGGTTTTCAACATTAGTCATTTCAGGGCTCTTATTTACAGAGGCCCAACACTCCCACCCTGAGCAGCGCTAGGCGCCAGTGGCAAGGACCGACTCCCTTTTAACAGGCGGAAACCTCGAGCAGAACCGGGCTCATCTGCCATCGCACCCATTGTGTTTTTGTGCTTTTTATGAAGACACCGCACATGCTTCACAGTAACATACATTTACCAGTCTTAAAGTTGGCTATAATCGATATTTTTATAATAATGTATAAAGTAGCAATGCGAAAACAATGCGACAGTGAGAAAGAAGAGCTTTACAGCGAGTTTCAGCTCATTGCCTAGCCAGCATCTTTACCGTTTTGGTTCACCCTCGCTGCTCTCACAGCATCATTTAACTGAACAAAAGCTCTGCTCAGCATCAAACAGCAGACACAAACACAGTTAGAGACTAGCTGGTGAACACAGTAGAGCATTTAGCAGCTAAGTAGGCTGTTTGCAAACATGTTCGCCGTAACAAAATGTTGATATTCTGTTTTCAGCTTGTCCAGTTATTCCGGCGATGCAGCTTCAGAGAAAGGTTTCGTCTTAAATGAATTTATGCTTCCGGAAATGTGTAATGATCTTTAAAAGCCTCATGTGGGATCAAACACAAGTATGTCATTAAAGTTTAAATCCACTTATGTACAGGGAACGAGGCCCAAGAACTCCCCATCAGCATAACAGGAGCCGTGTGGTTTGTTTTTAAGTAACATCACTGATCGTCAAAACCAAAGTACCATCAACGCCTGGAAGAGGTTTACCGGTACTCAAAGTTAGCCATCTCCAGTATGCACGTGCCAAATTGTTATAAGAACTGAAGAATACAAAAGAATACAAAATAAAGAAATGCTACATAGTTTCAGTTTATGCATCAAAAGACAGTATAGTTACAGTACAGTCAGTACATATTAAGGGAATATAATCACATAGTCTCTAAAACTGTAATCATATAAGATTTTTCCATATTGTGAGCATGTTTGGTATTTAATAGATCAACTCAGATGCTTGTATTGCTAAATGAGCTACACACACAATCCCTAAACATTAGCACAGATACTCAGATGCTGTACTAACTACACCGTCCTGCAATCTGCAGCAAAAAGCAACAAAAGAAAAGTGTTTTCTGTTTGTCTCTCTTTGCCTGCCAAGAAAGGGATTTCACTGAAGAGACTAGGATGAGCACAATAAAGATGCAGAGCTGTTTGGCAATAAGCCTGCTGTATTCTTTGATTCTCAAGGACATTTCTATGTCCTATACTCCACCGAGTCCACCAGCCTTTATCTGAGCCCACCCCAACCAGCACCATTGTATCTCATGTTCTCAGTTGCAGACAGCTTCCCGCAATTCCAAGCCAGCTGCTTATAAAATAGAAAGGCCATGTACGCGTTTGGAGTTGCAGGGATTGGAGATCCCTGGGGTAAAGCTGGGAACATTCAGAAAACCTCACTAGTTTTGCTTTTGGACTTTTCTATTTCTGAGCCCCGTTCTGAAAGTGGTTGAAAGAGATTTTTAAGTCGCTCTTCACAGAAAACAGGCTTTTTAAAGCATTGAAAGGCCCGAGAACCTCATGAGCAGCACAGGCCTAGAAAAGCAGGGTCATTAAAGGCAAACTATATCACATGTGGCACTTGCTGGAAATATTCCATATGTACAGAGGGTTACATTCAGTGTATTCACTTGGCTGATGTGTTCAGAAACATCCATTCATGGAACGTGGCAGTGATTCAGTCCTGCCCAGTCGTAGCTTACGTCATAAACTTAAACGTTCTTAAAAGAGATCCGCATACGAAACAATTCTGCTTGCTGGATTGTTGCCACATGCAGGAAACTCACAATGAACAGACCATAAAATCTATTCACGTTCTCCGCATAGGAGGTCCTTTCAACCATGGCCATCAGATATACTGTGTACGTTCTACGATATCTTCACTTCTACACACAGGAAAAGCTCCTTGATTCTGTTCCCCAGTCCCTGTAGTGGCAGATAGTCTTGGGGAACATCCAGACTAAATGAGTAGAGGCATGCAGAACAGCTGCACATTCTTTTTCTATCAAAAGCTGTAAATCCCTTGTGACACGATCAAGTCCCCTGGAGGCCCCTAAGCAACCATTTTTGACATGATTTAACTATTTGAAGAGAGACTTCTTGTAGTGAACAACAGCACCCAACATGTCAACTGGGAGAACAACATATGGTGTTTAGGAAACTTTTTTTTTACTTGTGTTTGACATTTGAATTTGTGCTATTCTTGTACTATTACTTGGACTTTGGAGGCAGTATTACACATTCTGTGATTAGAACATGTCATTTCAAATGGGAACTGTACCAGATTTAAAAATTTGGGTTTCCGAGCCATTTCTAGGGTCCCAAAAAGGCCAGCCAAGCTCATTATACCGTGAAACTGGTTCTTCTCGTAAAGAACTAACCACTTTTCTGCATTGTGCCCTTCAATCTAGCCGTCCATTTCTGCCATTTCTGATGACGGTCTGGTTTCGGGTGACAGCAGCAGCAGGCCGAGAAAGAGCCAAACTCCCCCCCTCATCCACATTCTCCAGCTCTTTGTGGGGGATCCTGAGATGAATATAAGCCCTCCAGTCTGCTCCGAGTCCCCTCCCAGTTGGACCTGAACACATACCTCCACAGGAAGACATTCTGATTAGATGCCTAAACCACCTTGAGTGGCTCCTCTTAATAGAAATGGATTAAAATTAGTGACACCGTCTGTGGCAGCCACGCTGATGTTTGTTTCTTTCAAGCTTAATGCAGCCGCAGAAAAATCAATGTACAACAAACATCAAGCTAAAAAAGCCTACAGGGGATGTTTCTTATGCACAATCGGCATCGATCTCATGCAACAAACCACAAACAAACCATTCTCTGACCGCTTCACGTCGCGCTGGTGGTGTCTGAGTTTTGGTCTAAAACAAACCAAACTCAGAAGCAATCATATGCACAAAAGTAAAAAGATGTTTACTACTGTAACTCTGTTTATTGTGGTTTGTACTCTCATGTTAAGTTTGCTTTGGAGTAAAGCCTCATTACCAACATTTATGAGTTGTTTCTGATACAGATGGCGCCGTCATGGTTTGCCTCCAGCTTCAGAGTGCTGATAAAACAAAACATCTTGTTTTTTGTAAAGCACTGCCACACCCGCGGAACACATAACATGGGCACAGAGAATACATTGGGGGGTATATTGGCTTCAGAAACAGGTCTCCCTGCACACTAGCTAGTTACAATTTCCAATCTATTGTGGCAACAATTTCTCCATCTTTATTTTCAAGAAACCGTGTCCTCATTTTCAGTGATGATGAAGTCCAGTAAAGCCTTAACGAGTCATGCAGGGAAATGTGACGGAGCGAATTAAGTCAACCAAGGAAGAATAAAAATGTCATTCAATCTGAAAACCTTGCTTTAAAATTTGATATATACTGTATGTAGCTGTTTATGAAGGCTAGCCATCAAAATAATGCAAAACAGCACAGCAAGAAATTGATTTTCCTCTTAAACGACCACACCTGCCAGGGAGGCAGAGGGAAATATATTTGAGTAGCCTGCCACTGTCAACGACCGGCATCAAACACAAAGACTGTTTCCCCACTGTTTCTGATGAGGAGACCAAAAGCAATAGATAAATCGTCAGAGCGCTGCTCTGGATCCACACACTCTCAAAGGCCACCCTCAGCCATCTATTAAAGAAAGACCCCCCCGCCACCACCCTTCACACAGACACACACTTATCACCCATCCCCTGATGCCTGCAGAGCTGCACGGGGCCACAGATGTCATGAAAGGCTACAGGGACTGTAAACAAACCCACTTCCATCCCTCCACATTGATCAGTTCAGAGGCAGACAGTCAAAAGCGCCGGCGATGATGAGCATCTCTTCTGGTAACTGAGTAAAACCATTAACCCGGAGCAACGGGCATTTCTGTTTAATGCTTAAGAACAAAAGCGGAGAGACACGGACTAACTCGGTTGGTCTCCTTTGTCACAAATCCAGCCGCGCTGTGAGGGACGTGCCTGAATAATGAGAAATGAAATAGAGATGGGTCGTAGGGAAACCATGCATCATTTACTGCCTCCTGTCTACTGCAGCACTCTGCAGCTGGCACACCAGTTTATCTATCGCAGGTTCTCGAGGAGACGGCAGGATGAGATTTCTGTTACGATACATCCCAGTGGCTCGATTTATGGACGGTGGGCAAACCTGCCAGCGTACTGATGTCAGGGCAAATGCTGCTTCTGCAAAGCTGCAGCTTACATCTGTTTGATGGGGAAACATCAAAGACTCAAGAGGTAACTTCAGAAAACTTCACCTGCTTCTAGCCAGATGACGATGACTGGATTCTTCCTCATTTACAAATAAATAGTTCCTGGAACACTGTAACTTACATATTACTGCCACCCAGTGGCTAATATGCAGTCACTAATACAGTATGTAGTGATTTCTGATCAATCTGACAAATTGTTTGTTCTGAAAAATGTCAGAAAATAGTGAAAATCACAGCTTTTCCATCACAAAGCTGAAGATGACGTCTTCAAATCCAGACCCAAGGATGTTCAGTGTACTACCACATTACACAAAGTACAGAGAAGCTTTAAAAAATAAAAAGACTGTTTCTTAAAAACTGACTAACAATTACTAGATTATCAAAAGATCTTTCAATTGATTAATTTACTAATTGTTTTAGGGCCACATAAACATTTTTGTTGGAATTCATGAAAACTCAAAATAGTTGCAAATATCTGCTGCTTAAATGTATTGTCCTATATTACATTTTATGTGTTGATTATTATTTCTAATAACACACATTTCTCTGGATGTGCTAAGAGCAAGTAGCAGCCCTGAGCATTTTTATTTATATATTTTTATTGTTATGTGGACTATGCTTTGCTGATCATCATGTATTGTTGTGACGCATTTCCCGGCAGTTTTAGCTGCTCGCTCACGCTAATTGTCAAGTACTTTACAGTTGCTGCTGCCGAGACACACTTTGTGACGCTAAAAGCGTTCATGACCTGTGCACACCTCCCAATGAAAGAAAAACAAGAAAATCACTGTAAACTCAGTGCTCAGACATTCCTGTACAGCTCCTGGACTCCCAACAGCCTCCTCGGCAGCATTAAGGACAGTTAATAGTTCAATTACAGCTTGGCAGGTTGGCTCTCAGAAGGGAATTGGCCGATACCAGGTGATTAGCCCTGCTGCTGCTCAATACAACTACTGGACAACACTCGCATGCTTGTTAACTGGCACCGCAGCGAAGCTCGCTGGCCGATGATGTACAATAGGAGCGACATGGATGAGCAGCAGCCAGCACAGGAGACTCAGTAAAGGTTCCTGTAAGATACAGATGTGGCAGCACTAGCTGCCCTCGGGCAAGGTGGGTGAAGGGGGAAAATGTTGGCTGAGCAGCAACCGCAAAATGTATTTTGCACGGTGGTCATGATGCTGAGATGGAGAAGAAAAGAAGAAAAAAAAAAATAATAGGTATTTCAGTGAAACCAGCAGAAACTATGATATTGCTCTCAATCCAAACTGATTGTTGTTGAATAAATACAGGAGAGGTCTAAAGCGAGAGTCGGCCCAGTCTGCTCTTCCAGTCCTGCGCCGAGTAAAAACATCAAAAGACACGCATTGTTACCCGAATGCTGCACAGGCACAACTAATGATGCGTCGCTGTGATTGACAGGATTGCTCAAACGTTAACCAGCTTTTCGCCGGCCCTGCGCTGAGGTGCCCTGCTTTTATGATGGGAGTGTGGATTCAACTGAAGAGGGGGATAATTATCTCTGCTGGTGGTGGGGATCTGCGCCAGCAAAGTGGAACACGCAGGGAAAAGTGGATGTAGGGCATTAACGTATGACGAAAAAGCACCAAGCGGCGGTGGTGTAACAGGGACGGATCAACTAGGACAATGTGGAGGACGCTGCAGCTTTACACTCTGGTTTAATGTTGAGTGAGTCATACCTCTTTCTTCTGCACGTGTGTGGTGGGAAGCAGCACCTCATCCATCTGTGTACTGGGGGGATTAAAGCTCTGCAAAGTTAAAGGAACATCATGTTAACGCCAGGCTGACAGGACATATTGAAACAATTGCAGGCCAACCGAATCGCATTCAGTTCATCTCATATTTATCCCTGCCTTTCTAATGTCTTTTAAGTGATATTTATGTTAAGGGATTTCTTCATTTAACATTCCACACCTCCTGGCGGGCTGGATGTGTGTCTTAGAATAATATAATTGGCAGAACAATCTCACCTGGAGGTCCATTCAGTAGCTGTTCTGGAGCTTTCAGTCAGATCAGCAGCAGCAGCAGATGCAGTTTCCCCTGTTGGCATAGATGTAAAGACAAAAAATGAAACAAAAGGCTTTAAAGAGCCTCTCGTCAAACGTTTGCACAAAAGTTTAGTTTTAAAAGTTCACTGTTGACCCTGGAAACAGCACCTTCCCAGCCCAAGGCCCGTTCAGACCCCTTGGACTGAGATGCAGCATCTGAGCCTGTAACCCAGGTGGCACATTTGACCTCAGCGGCTCCCCCGTGCGACCACAGCGCCGCGGTGTGGCGGTCGGCGTGCGCCACCTAGCGCCAACGGCGCCGCGCGGCGTGTTTGCGCCCGCGGCAGCTGTATCTCGTCCAAACGCTGCACGCCCCCCGCCCCGCCCCCGCCCCCGCCCCCGCCCCGCGCCGCGCCGCCACGGGCTGCCTCCGTGCGCGCTCTCGCCCGCGCCCCGTGCGGAGATGTCGGCGGTGTCTCCGCGCGCCCGCTGGCGGAGAGGAAAGTTGTCCCGTCTCCCAAAAGGAACCCGGCTGGGAAAATGTCTCGGTGCGCGACTGGATCTGAGTTGACCGGCGGCTCCGTCCACGTCAGCGGCGATGTGAGTGTGAACGTTTGGTTGGCGGCGTGTTTCCGCGTTAAAGTGTCGGCGTGTGCCGCTCGTGAGGCGAAGCGAAGCGGGAGACGTGCGTGTCGCTGTGAGCGCGCGCCCGCCCGCAGGCACATAATGGAAAGCGAGTAAATAAAAATGTAGTTGCACCAGTTTGGGATTTTCTGTCCGTGGGAGTCGAACCGGGACGCAGGCCCCCCTTTGTGATGGTCTTTTGTGTGTTTGAGAGACTCGCAGTTGTACAGGAGCGAATGTTTTGCAACTGAGAAGCACAAAACCCACATTAAACCAACAAAAGGGATTATTTTAGTGTCACGTTTTTGTGTTTTGTATTTGGTTTATTCTATTTCAGAAACTATTGTGTGCGGCGTGTTTATTGCAGTCTTGGAATAAGTATTCCGATCCTTTACTCCAGTAAAAGTACTAATACCACAGTAGATGTGTTCTATTATAAGTAAAAAAAAAAACACGTAAAATTGCTTAGGTAAAAAGTGCAGAAGTATTATCAGCTAAATGTACTTAAAGAATCTATTTTAACTACCTTATATCCCGTCTTAGTATTATCTGGAGCAAAGGATCATGTAAGCAGATCATAAGGGTTTTATAATGTCAAATCTGACTCTGCAATGTAACTATAGCTGTCAGATAAATGCAGTGGAGCATATTTTAAAAGCTCATCATATGTGTTGTATGTAAAATATTGGTCTTCTAAGTCACTAGACAAATAAATGTAGTCGAGTATAAAGCAGCATAAAATGGACACACTCGAGTAACGTACGAGTACCTCAAGCTTGTAAACTTAAGTAAATGCACTTTGTTACTTTCCTCAAATGGGTACCTGTGTGTCAAATACTACCAGCTTTATTCTGAATTTGCAGTAACACCATCTTGGCTGGGCCTTAGGGGAAATGTTGGTCCTCCATTTTTTCAAAACAGAATTTCCTAAAGTTAGGCCTGAATGCCAAAGAGCAAAGCCGACTTAAAGGAATAACTTTTTAGAAAGCTCTAAATCTTTCACAGACATTACTGACGTGGAAGAAACACGTTTGAGTGGTGAATCAGCGAGTGGCCCTGTGGAGTTTGTCTGCACCCTAAAAGTGTGACACGGCGAGTGTAACACAAATTAATCTGATTAAAGAATTACAGCATTCCACGGCATTATCTCACATAAACATCCAGGCAAAAAGAATAAAAATGCAGGTTTTCAACACTGTAATGTTGAAAGTGCAACTGCCTTGTGGTAACTTGTGCTTGTAACAGCATGTAACTGTAACTCTGCCTCACAGATGCCATGCCATGCCTAATTGCAAATCAGTTATCCTGCATCTAGAGCTGTCTGAGTAGCCAATGGCAGCTTCCTCCCAGAGTTTACACACATCAGGTGGGGCAGGATGGGTTAATGAGTGACTAGGCCTTGGCAGAAGGGCCGGTATAGTTTACACGTTCAGAAAGGGGCTAAATGTGGGAAGATGTCGCCTGAATTAAACTGCAGAAAATCCAAAAGTGCTTCAGCCGGGACTGAAATGGTCAGAAGGTAAGAGGTGACTGTACATGGGAGTTCTGTTCTTCGTTGATGCTTTCGGTCTGTGTGTGTGTGTGTGTGTTGCTGGTGCTGCTAACCAAAGTGAGTGCAAACAAGAAATCTTCACGCAGTTTATAAAGCTCTTTGACTTTGTGGCTACTAATTAAAATAAAGGTCTCTGCTGGCTGCGGTTGCTCCAATTCAGCCAAAAGGTCTCTGCATAGCAAACAGTCGGCTGTATGAAACGCAAACAAAGGGCTGGTGCATTTCAGCTTTGTATGTACGCAGATAAAGATCAGTTTTATGTGTGCGTTGTAGGTGTGCCACTTTTAGAAACAGACAAAACGCTGCTGATTGTATTCTCCTCTCCATTGATCCAGGGATGCGTTAAACAAAAATGGAAATATTCTCGTGTGGTGATAATGTCACACTCGCTCTGTGTTTAATGTCGCCCAATCGGACTGAAACCACAAATTATTCTCTCCCCGACAGATGAGCGCCCATCCATAATCGAGCTCGGACAATCGGCCAACCCTGACTGGACTCTTCTTGCTGCCTGCAGCCGCTGTGGGAGACCGAGTCGCAATGGAGACGGTGGTGATCGTGGCCATTGGGGTGCTGGCCACCATTTTCCTGGCCTCCTTCGTTGCCCTGGTGGTGGTGTGCAGACACCGCTACTGCCACCCTCACGACCTGCTGCACCACTTTGACTCCAAGTCAGTGAATCAATACAAAGCCCCTTAATCTGTAGCAGACAAAGTTTTCATTCTGTTTCGGAAGTTATATCAGAATTTAAGCTCTTAAAATGTACTGAAATGTCTAAAATACTTTATCGGTCTGAGTTTACCAGTCAACTGTGCAACAGGCTTCTCTACACGGCTTGTGTACCGTTTGATACAGTACGAAGTTATTGTAGTTAGTGTTACAATATTCCACTTATTTAATGTACTTTTTAAAAAAAAAAAGTGGGCATTTAATTTTTACTCTCATTTATATTAATTAGCAATAGTGGAGATATGCCAGGAAACGAGTGAGAGAGAGGTGCTACAAAGGTCCCTGAACCAGAGATGTTGTGGTTCATGGTTGGCGTCTTAACCTCTAAGCCACAGACAGGAGCGCTCCATTTATGTACCTTTCAACCTCAGTTGGACTTAATTCACCTCAGCAATTGCTGTTTTTCTGCAGCCTTTATTTTTTAATCGTTTGGGGGGGGGGGGCAGTAAAAGTATGGACCGCCGATTGACACCCAATCTCCCCCCATCTGTGCATTGTGTATGTAACCTGTTGCCTCCAAATTCACATTAAGTACAGCAGACTTCAGAGACACGGGACCCTTTTAATACGACGGGGCAACAAGTTCAGCTATCACCACTAAAACCTGCTTTAATGGTGCAAATTCCCTCCCAAAAACTTGCAATTAGTCACCGCAGCCAATTAAATGTAATGAAACTGGGACATCTGGGGGTCTGGTTGGTAATTACTTCCTTAGCAGTCCCCGCTCTGTTTTACAGGCCCAGAGTGGATCTGATTGGAGCCATGGAGACCCAGAGTGAGCCGTCAGAGCTGGAGCTGGACGATGTGGTCATCACCAACCCTCACATTGAGGCCATCTTGGAGAATGAGGACTGGATAGAGGACGCCTCGTATGTCTTAGTGGTGGCACGACATAAGTTTAGAGCGCTAGACGTTTAAGTTGCATCTCTCAACACTTCTACTGTACTTTGTCGGGATCAAAGATCGCAACTAATTCTGTGACTTTTCCTCCAACAGTGGATTGGTTTCTCACTGCATCTCTATCCTAAAGGTAACTGGATCTCTTACTTGCTCCTTTAGTCTGTTTAGATTTCCAATGACCCTAACATGTAATGCTTCCACATGCAGATCTGCCACACTTTGACTGAAAAGCTGGTTGCCATGACAATGGGTTCAGGGGCAAAGGTCAAAGCACCAGCCAGCCTGAGCGACATCATCACTGTGGCCAAACGCATCAGCCCCAGGTAACACACACGCACAGTGTACGATTCATCAATATCAACACGTTTCTGGCTCAGGCGAAGCTTCCCGCTCACGTCCTCGCTGTCCCGTCTCGCAGGGTGGACGACGTGGTCAGATCCATGTACCCTCCTCTGGATCCGATCCTCCTGGACGCCAGGTAATCACATCTGTTCTCCCATCAATTCAAAAGGAGCTTTTTGTATGACTTTGATAGCTTAATGCAAAGACCTACTAATGTGATTGATTAGGCATCTGTAAGAGAGGAGCGACCACTTGACTTGATTTATCCTGCATAATGTAATAACTGTTGACATATACGGCGATAGGGACAGCGATCAAATGCTCAAGTCTCACAACAAATGGATGCTGCCAGGAAAACGTTAGAACTCCAAATGTAGTGTTTTCCATAATTGAATTTAAGGTTCCTGCAACTATTCATGCGCTCAGCCTAGCAGAACCAATGTAAGCCTGTTTTTCCTAATTTAAAAAAGAAAAAAAAGAGACAAAAGAAGCCAGAAATCGAACCCATTTGTCTTTTTTCTTCCTCCACAGGGCCACTGCTCTCCTCCTGTCTGTCAGCCACCTGGTGCTGGTCACCCGCAACGCCTGTCACATGTCCGGCAGTATGGACTGGATCGACCAGTCGCTCCACGCGGCCGAAGATCACATGGTGGTTTTGCATGAGGCGGCGCTGGCCTCCGAACCTGAACGAAACATGTTTGGAGCCGACGCGCAGAGAGAACAGGCCATCTAGAGCAAACACAAGACAAACAAACAGCAGCAGGGCGTGAAAATATGTCCATTTTATCCTTGAGCTGCATCTTTTCATAATTCTGTATTTAATTGATACAGATTCTGTCAGTGTTGGAAAGGCACGCTTCCCAAACACATCATCCAGTCCAAATTAATACAGACTCCTCTGAGCGGTAAATAGGCTGTGCTGATGGATGCAGGGACTTGATTCTGTTGCTCATTTTCACTTTTTTTCTTTATCATATTTGCACCAAAAAGTGCTGCAGCTACGCAGTAATAGCTGTAATGTAGATGTCACAGATTCAGATACAGGGGCTTTGTTTGTATGTACCCCTACAGATCTTCATAGTCTTTTTAAGGTGTAATCCGCCCGTAAGTGAAAGGCCTTTGGAAAGATTTCTCCTTGAGTGCGCCATCACCCAGCAGTGGGCCTAAATTCAATCTCACCGGCACTGCAGTCACATGGAGGCTTAGTCAGCTAATCCATTTTGAGGGAAAATAGCACCCAGTTAACCAGTGAACCTAGAGGGGCTCCAACTCAGTGGACTAATGGAGGACCAGCCTGACTTATTTACAATTTGTGGGGTCAGCATGACTTGTGGAACAGATACTCTTGCACTGTTAGAAATCACATCAGCAGCAGAGTAAAGGTTTTTCCCGATCAGCAATTCCCTTTTGTGCCATTGCTGTAATGTGTTCTGATTAAATGAGGCTGTTGTGGTCAGGAGAGCCCGATAGCTCTTTTAGCCACGTGGCTCTAGGTATGCCAATGTCTTTGGGGTCACTCTTGAGATGGATTGGCGCAAGAATTTGGAAACACATTCATGGTTCCCAGAGGATGAATCCTACTTTGGTGATCCTCGGACTCTTCCTCTAGTGCCACCAGCATGTTCACATTTGTGGTTCATTGAGTGTCTCAACCACTTGTATTGCAATGAAACATGGCACAAGTATTCATGTGCCCCACAGGATAAATCATAATTACTTTAGTGATCAATATAGCACCAGTAGTTTAATTTGTCAAACTTTATACTGATACCAACACTGCAAAGCTAATGACATTCCAATCAGCCTGTACTTTGTGCTATTTAGCATGTGTTAGCATGCTAACACACTAAACTTACACCTGCGAAACATCAGCGTGTTAGCATGTTGATGTTAGCATTTAGCTCTCTACAGCCTCACAGGGCTGCTAGCATGGCTGTAGAAGATTGAGATACAGTGCTGAACAGAAACACTCGTTCTTTAATTCCGACAACAAAAAAGATGCAGCTGTTTCTATGTAAATGAGGCAAGGAACAAGCACATTGCACAAATATAAAAGTGGACCAAGACATCGCCATTAGCTGTTAAAAGTGTTCGTTTTTTTCTTTTTGGGAGGATGTTTTGAACTGTGTGTTGATTGAGGTGAAGCAGAATTAGCATGTTGTTTTGGGCCAGAGGGATGTTATTGGAGCATGTCTACCTGCTCTTCCATGCATAACTAATGGTGAATCCCCAAGGAGCCCATAATAAGGCATTACCCACAGCAAAAGTGAACACACGGGCTAAGGCTACAATACACATGGCACAAAACCTTTATGCGCACATGGCTGGCAGACAAATAAACATCAGCACACCGTATGACACATAATCATAGGATATGGGGTCAAACACACTTGTTTTAAGATTTTGGTGACAATCAGGTGGAAAAGCAGTAAAATCAAACCTAAGCAAAATGTTTTGACGGAAAGGTATCAATCGAGGAAGAAACATTTAGAAAGTAGTTTACATTGTTTATTAGTGTTGATCTTTTTTGTAAGCACTCCTTTGTTTTCTCATTCTTACCCCACTTTGTTACTGATGTCTTTCCTTCACTCCCACGCATCTTTTCTGTTTTGTATCTCTCAAAGATTTGTAGATAAAATGAAGTTTCATAGGAAAATGTGTTTTGCTTTTGCTCTGAACGGTAGCTACGGAGAAATCCTTGTCTAATAAAAAGTCCACACACGCGTACTAATTTGACATCAATAAAAGTGAATTGCCTTCCTCTTTTTATTACGCTGTGAGCAGTCCTTTGTGCAGCAACATGGTGCAAATATAATATATTAAATATCCCTCTGCCATCTTCCTTTGTTGGTGGAGGAAGAAGTCCTTGCTGCAGCCATCCACTTGTTCTTGCTGTCTAGCAAAGCAGCCCTTTGCTTTTCTTCAGATCAATTTGCTTCCAGCTCGGGAGACAGGCGTATTCATCTCTCTTCATTTCCAAAATGGTCTGAAACATAATTGCACTGATTTATTTACGGAGGAAACAATGTAATAATCAATCCACATAATAAAATATAAATGTTAAAGTTCAGACTAAACTTCCTGTCAGGATTTATCATCAGACTATAAAACACCAGAGCGTCCATTTTCATTTGCAAAATATGGTGGACACCGCAGCCTGCTGGTTGAAAGATGCCACTGCATACTGCGCCATCAGTTTACCTGGAAGTCTTGGTCAGACAGGTAGACCTCCAGGTGCTGGGGGTCCACCCCTTCAGGTAAGGGGCTCCGCTGCAGCTCCTCCAAGGGGTACTGGGTCTTCATGAGCTGGGCCAGGGCATCCTGCACCAAGGTCAGCTTCAACCGCCCTGCATCGCTCTGACAGACGCGCATCAAACACATGGACATGAACAACATGTTATGTCACTTAAAGACCCTTTTCCTGATAAGTATACTGTTGATAAGCCAACGTCAGCCCGATCATGTGACCATGTAACTGTGTGCTGCTTGTACCTGTGCGTGGGGTCCTGGGCTCCTCTCCCAGCGGGGGAACACGTTAGTGAAGGTGAGAGGTTCTGAGCCCTCAAAAATGAGGTACGCCTGCGGTGGGCGCCTCGGGTTCATCTCTAGGATGCAGAGAAAAATGATCACATTGTTTAAAAAAATACAATCAAAAAAAACAAAACCGACAGCCAGCAACCCATTTCATTCCTCAGACTTTCCCGTCAAACACGCTTCCTCCCACCTTTGCAATACTGCAGTGCGGTCTGCATGGCACACCTCCTCTCGCTATGCCAGCAGATCCAGGCCGGAGCCGAGCTCTCCGTCTGCATAGGCTGACCCCTCTGCCACAGGTAGACCTCCAGACGGTTGTCAAGCATGAATAAGGCTGGCGGACAGATAATGAAGATTGGTGACGTATTAGACAATAAAGTGGAATTAGATCGATATTAAATTAAGTTGGACTTTGATGTTCCTGTGGCATGGCAAGAAAAATAGGACAGCAAGAAAAGAAAATGTGTAATAAATTACATTTGTGATTGAACACTACTAAAATGTCATTTATTATATATTTAATTATTTATATGTCTATATTTCATACTGATACCAACTAAACCATATCCACGACAACTGAGGAAAGCCATGACGACGTGGTTAAGAGCTCTGGAAAATGTCCAGTAAGTGGACCTTTTTTCCCCCGAAACTGTTATTTCAAGGCCAATAATGAACTCACTCACAAACTCAATAATAATTCATCTTTTACAGCTAAAATTTCCAGTTATTCTTCAGTGAATCTTGTTTTCAAAAGACGTACTTGAGGAACAAAAAAAAACTGGAGAGGAAGTAAAGAGAAATAGAACAAGATGTTTGTGTGTTGTGTGTTTTTGTGTATTGCGTGTGCTCCCACCTGGCTGCGCTACAGAGTACAGGCTCTCCTGGGCGAACGGCATTGCCATCACGAGCCCCGGCAGCCGTGTTGGACTCTGCAGCTCTTCGGCCTGGAAACTCCCAGAGGCGGCACTCAAGTGGAAGAGGCGAGGTGTGAAGTTATACTTTCCTGGATCTGACACAAGACAGACATGCATGATTGTAAAGTGTAAAACGCTGAGAGAAATGACCTGGGTGGAAAGAACCAAAGTGCGTGCTGTTTTCTACCTTGCAGCATGCAGTCGTAGGCCTTCCTGTCCATCTGTCCCAGTGCTGTCCAGAAGTCTGCCGGCTCTGAACCTTCCTCCACTACCTGCACCTTCACAGGGCTGCTCTTGCTGAGACCCAACTCTGGTGGACACCTGATTAAAACATAAAATATTCACAAGCTGGAAAAATTATTTTAACCTTGAATTTTAAAAGAAACGTCACTGGATGCTACAATCTTACGAAAGCCCACCCAGAGTAGTGACTCACATTTGAGTGAGACGCTCCACTGCCCTCTTGCTGACCTCTCTGGAGCTGCTATGAGCTTTACAGCCTGTCCAGAGATACAGCACCCCCTGCTGGCTATTGAGCAGGACAACAGAGCCCCTGGACCTCAGCTCTGCACAGCAGCATACCACTTCTAACAGAGAGCCCTCCTCTGGGAGCTCTCCTCGCACGCAGAACAAACGCCACTTTGCTACAACAGACACATAAGGATGTTTCTTTTAAGTCACATGACAAAACAAGGAAAATTGACAGAGGAAGACATAAATAAGACCTTGCTCTACCTGCATTAGTGGAGGCCTCCTCTCGCTTGCCCTTGTGAATGACCAGGCCGCCCTGGAAAAGCTGCAGGAAACAGGGAGGTTCCTTTCCCTGAGGCACCACCACCTTCCGAAACAAACCAGAACTCAAGTAAGTTATAATTGCTGTCAAATTGCATGAAAACACATTTGCATCTGTCAAACAGTTTAAACTCTTAACATATGCAGAGCACATTTGTATCCAGTGTGTATTTTGTTTGTAATACTGAACTTTATCTACAAGCTACAATCACTAAGTAAATGAAGTAAATTAAAACATAACATTTGTATCAAAAATGTGGTGAAATAAAAGCACAAAGCCTCACAAGCAAAAGTACCCAACGCTACTTGAATAAATGTTCTTTCAGCGTTGTTACTTTCTTCACATATACGAGTATGATGATCTGTCCTGAAGGCCACGTGGTTACCTGTGATTCCTTGTGGTTGTTCAGCCCGATGGACAGGAAAGCAGCAGTGTCCCGCCCGCTGACACTTGAGTGGCAGCCCCTCCACAGGAACAAGGCGGTGTTTTGTCTTTGTCCGATACCTCTGCTACACTCATCAGCGCTGTTAAGATGATCTACAGTAGAGGAAATCATCATCAGAAATCACTATTTTACATCAAAATCGATGAAAAGAGTAAAGGTCACGTATTATACAATGACCGTCACTGACCGCCAGTGTTGACGCTGTACGTCCAGCGGATGACGTAGGAGTCACTTTCGTGAAGCTGTCCGGTGCTCTCCATGGGAATTTCACTGTCATCAAACTCCTGGACGTGCCAGGTGTCCACAGCAGCTGTTTTCAGCTCCACCCGACGCCCTTCCTCCAGCATGATGACGCCGTGCCCCCTCTGGACGTCAACCCCAGCAAACACGTTGTGGAGCAGGCCGTCCCCTTCCAGCGATTGACCCGACACTAGACACTTGGCGTCACAGGCGCTCAGGAGGCCTGATGATGGTGACGCGGACTGGGCAGACTGAACTGGGACGGACTGAGAAAGGTGAGAAGTTAAATGCAATTTTATTTCCCCACAGTGCATTTGTGAGTATTGCGTGTGCTGCAGCGCGACTTTTAAATGTTAAAGTGTGAGGTGAACCTCTGTCTCGTTGCTCAGTGAAGCAGCTCCACTACTGCCCGTCCAGTCCAGGAACTTCTCTCTGAACAGAGCCGTCTTGTTGTGCTCTGAGACACAGCCGAACAGTGCCCAAGTGGGGCGCCCCTCTCCCCTCCTGAGGAGGCAAATAACATCATGACACCAAAATAAGAGTGAACATACGTACTCCCCTTACTCTAGTCTCTAGCTTTAGAGGGAACCCATTTTCATGACTGACTTAAATATACAACCTTAGTAAACACAGGAAAACACAACCGTTTTGTTATAATGCCCTTAAATCATGCTAACCTTTTATTTTATTATCCTAATATCATATTAACCTGCCTCTTTATATGTGCAGTTTTGCACATTTAGGTACATTCTGAGTATGAACCTCTGGCTGTATATTCTCCCTTAAATGCGTTTACATTTGGTCTGGGGCTGTTTTTCATGGTCCGGTCTAGATCCCTTAATTCCAATTAACGGAAATCTTAATGCTACAACATACAATGTTATTTTAGACAATAGTGTGCCTCCAACTTTGTGGCTACAGCCCTTTCCTGTTTCAACATGACAATGCTCCTGTGCCTTAAAGAAATGTTATTTTTTGATGTGGAAGAACATGACTGGCCTGCACAGAGCCCTGACCTCAACCGCATTCAACACCTTTGGGGAGAACTGGACCGCGAGCCAGCCCATCATCACCCAACACCAGTGCTGGATCACACTAACGCTCTTGTGGCTGAGTGGGAGCAAATCCTCGCAGCCAGGTTCTCAAAACCTGCAGCCTGAAGAGCGGAGGCTGTTACAGCTGCAGATTAACACCCACTGTTTTGGAATGACACGTTCAACAATCGGATAAGGGTGTAGAGTGCGAAGTCCACTTACCTTGTTCAGTCATACTTTTGGCAATGTAATGTTAGGTTGCACAGTGTACTATAGGGACACAGTAGACTTGAATGTTGACCCTCAGAGTGACTGTATGTCTGCAGTAAAATCAACCAAAATGCAGTTTCTGTGCATTTGGTTGAATTTCTAAATTACTGTCTTTTGCCAGCTGCACCATGTTACTTTTACTGCGGAGACAATGCTGTATGCTGGGGTTTCTCCACATGAAGTGTGGAACTACAAACCTTTTGCTTTGGTTTTACAGCATGCACTGAAGACCTCTGGGATGTTGCTGCATGTAGCTTTTATTACGTGCACTGTAAATACTTACAGCTGTTCCCCACTGTTTCTGTAATGTGTCCTAATATTGACATGCTGTTATTTTTGGCTGTGAAGTACGGACTGAAAGCTCTACAGCCTGCGGTGTGAACTTACAGCGGTGTGCTGGGGTTACACTGTGTGGGATCCAGTGGATTGACTTGACAGGTGCTGTAGTCATAAGCTCCAACCCACAGCTGGTGAGTCAGCTGGAGAGCAACAGTTGTCCTGCTGAGGGAAACATCCTGTCCATGCCACAGGTACACCTCACTGCCAAAATCAAACACCAGGGCCTGGACACACACACACACACGCACACAGGATCAGCTATTAAAAAGGACTCATAAAGAACTAAAACAAATTAGAAACAACGCAGAATCAACATCAAGAACGCTCGAGCAACAGGAGAATCCAGAAGAGACCTCAGAGGAGCCCAGCAGGGAGATACTGGGGATGGAGGCCCAGGCCTGTTCATGAGGAACCAGTCTGTTCTCCACCAGCCTGTACACACAGTTGGACTCCACCACTCCACGCTCATATAGCTCATCCTCCTCTTCGGCACTGGCTCCTGTGGGGAGAAGCAAACAAAAAAAAACATGGCGCACAGTCCATAGTGACACAGACCCAATAGATATTTTAATCTTTATGTTGAAATGTTATTACACCCACTGAGAGTCAGCTAAATTGTAAATGTATAATAGAATGAGCAAGTCTTGTTCTAACATGTCCTTTACTTTTGCGCGTCCTAAAACGATCCACTCTGGGAGAAATGTACAAAGTAGACAGATTGACCTCTAACCTCTGTATTGTGTCCTTCCTCCTAGAAGGCTCCAGAAGTCTGCAGCCAGGCTGCCGTCACAGTTCAGCCCCTCCTCCAGGTGGACGATCTGGGAGGCCTGACAGCCGAGATCCCCCCGACTCTGGATGAATGATGCCAGCTCGGAAGCCTGAAACAAAAGTTATCTGTGAACTGAAAGCAATCAAAACTTACACATATTATGGACTTTAGGTAATCTTACTAAACCCTGTGTGTCTAATGCATAATCAATAATGCTGTCGATTATGCAACCTGAGGGCAGAATGCGTCACAAAGCATCAATACTGCCCGTATTACCTCCAGAAAAATGTGTTTTCCTGCTGCTCAAAAAGCAGGATGTGTAAGTGATAGTGATATTCCATAGCTTCTGGGCATAATAATGAGGTTTTCAAGTGAAGCATGCATTTTAACACATGGCACAAAATGTCTTGTAGTAAACCCTGGCACCCTTTAAATTTAATGACAAACTTAATGTCAATCCAGCACGGGATGCTACTGTGGTACCTTGGCTTTCTCTTGCTCATTGGCAAACTCTCCACTCCACAGGATGCAATGCTCCGGAGCGACCAGCAGGAAGCAGTCTCCGCTGTTCAATGACCGCACTGAAGGCTCCAGGAGACGCACCTGGACATGCCGCCTACCTGTCACCACAGGCACTAGTTAATATAAAACCCCGAGCTCAGAGACGCCATCCTGAGGACACTCGTGCACACAGATAAACTAAATCTTTTCTGACCTTTGATGTGAATGAGCATCAGGCTACTGAATGGAGGATAAGACCTGGTAGCGTCTGAGGAAGAGATGAAATCTAGAGATCTGGTGAGACGTGAATCTGCCACGGAGGAGTTCTTGGACTCTGAGTGGGAGGGGAAAGCACACGATAAAGACGCTGAAGGTGGCAGACCGAGCAAAAAGAAAGGAAATTTAAACAGAGCATATCTGACGCACTCTGCTCCACTTGGATCCTCTCCTCAGTGGCTGTGTTGACTCTCTCTCCCATGTAGTCCTGCCTGATGTCCTCCCTGGCAGCGAGTGCCCTCAGAGGGTTTCTGGAGCCCTGAGTCCGGCGGGACGGACGCACCGACCGCCTGTGCTCTGCTACTGCTGAGGTCAGCCTGCACCACACACACACACACACACACACACACACACACGGTTTCACACAGACAGTGTCTCCATGAGGTTATTCTATTTAATATTAATGATTATGTAAGCAAATTACTGCAGTGACCTCATTGTGAGCAGGTGTATCAAACCTTTGGTCTTTAGGTCACCAGGCAGATGGCTGTATTACAGAGGCTTCACTCTCCAACAAAGGCAACATATAAAAGATACAAGGTCTGATCCAATATCCACGCAACATGGAAGAGTTGGTGATGGATTCAGAACATAAACCACATCCATTTTAAATTTAGAAAGTGTAATAAAAATCATATTGGCCGGGCTATAAAATACAAGAAGTATGGTGAATCTAAAGGGTCCACAATGAAAACCTAAATCTGCTTACAAGTTACTGCAGACTGCACTGAAATCATACTATATGAAATATTTTTTGTTTCTTTACACAAAGCTCCTCATTTCTAGTTTTTGCAAAGATTTTCTTGGCTCACAGGTCAAATTTCGGGACCATTTTGAAGACCATTCCTTGGAGGTTTTGTTCATATCGGTCCTGGTGAACTGTGAACTGCATGATTACTATTAGGAGTGTGGTGCAAGTTAACCTCCGGACCTGTCACAGACCATAACATACTGCAGACGTGGTTATATAACTATACATTTATCTCAAAAGAAAATACCTGAAAACAGCTTCCCTCTACCACTTCCCTGAGCATTTAAGATTTAGAATACAGCGAAAGCAAAGGCCAATAATCACACGATCTGTGGTCAAACCAGGCTCACATGGGTGTGTTGGTCTGACAGAGGACACCCAGGTCCTGCTCACTCTCTGTGAAAGCAATGTCTCCACAGGGTGGAGGGGCGCAGGCGGAGGGAGGTGACTGATCTTTGTAGGAACCTCCGTCAGGCGTGTTTGATCCATCCACAGGCGTCTCCTCCTTCACCTCATGTGGAGCCACCAGGAGTGGAGAGTTCTGCAGCGCTGCCGGCGGGGGATGGGACAGGAAATGTAAACTTAACATACTAGAGATTTAAACATCTTTTATCAATGAGCTTTTAACATGTTACCTTCAAACTGCATCACACACTGACTGGAGACTTCGGCCAGGCAGATAGAACAGATTAGAGAGAAACAAAGACGTAAAAGTTGTCATCGTATGAACTGATGCTTCTCTAACCTTCATATGTGCATGCTGGAGCTTCAGTGGAGTGTCTCTTGTTGTGAGAGGCGTCATTTCTGTCTGATTCTGGAGATCCAAGACCTAACAGGTGAAGAACACAGAGGGCTTAAAGATGCACAGATTATGGGTGTAAAAAGAGCAACAGCAAGTCAGCTCACCTCTCTTGGCCATACGTCTGGCCTCTTGCTCGTTCCTTTCCTGCCGTCTGTTCATTTCCTCGACTTCGTCCATCTGAAGCGCATCCTCGACTCCTTTCACCTACGCAGCCAGAGAAACGGACGGGTTAATGTGAGCAGCATCAGGCATCAAACCTATCCAAAGACGTGAAGAAATGCCGGCCTGCCTCACCTTCTGTCTCCACTGAGGCTGAATGTGGTTCCTGGTGGGAGAGGCGACTTCTTGTGCCTCAAAGGACAGATTTGTCTGTGAAAGCAGAATGACGTGGGTAATAAGGTAACAGGTGGGTCCTTTAGTTTAGGAGAGTGCACGAGCGGGGGAATAAATAGGATGCAGAATGAAAGTTAACGGAATCTGAGCTATTTGGGAATGATAAACAAACAGGAGTGCTCAGAAGCCAGCAAGGCTATCAAGATACAACAAAATGTATTCAGGCAGCAAAACACAAAGTAGAAGATGTACAGATTTGTATATTTATGTTCAATCCCATTGGTTGATAACATTTTACTTTCTGTTATATTGCTTAATGCTGCTCTGCATGGCTAATATGTTATTACCATATAGCTCAGAGTTCTGTTGCCCTATATTGCATTGAATGGAAATATCTACACTGTGGGTGATATCATTGTATTATTGCCTTATTGTGCACCATCTTGCTGATTTTGTCGCTGCTATTGTCATTTCAGCATCTTGGCAGTTGACAGTTATCCTTCTGGCTAACACAGGCACATTGATTAATGCGTTTTGTCCATAAAGAAAATGAAAGCAAAATATGTGATGCTCAACAAGGAAACACATCAGTCAAATCCAAAATATGACAAAGACCCCACGTTGGTCTCGAGTTTACTGTCAATGCAGCAAGAGAGACTTACTGAGTCTAACAGGTTTCACTTGCAGTCGTTGCAACCGGTTTCTCCAAAACCGTTGCAAGTTGTGAGAAATCAAATTGGGAAAGTCGGGTGCGAGGGCATGACAGATAAAAGTGCGAAGAGAAGTAATGTGAGCAACAGTCCAGAATTAACAGAAACAACATGTGCAGTGGAGCCGCGATGTTTCACTTGATTCTTTTTTGCCTCAACTTCACACGTCGTCTGTAAAACGTCACGGCCACCTGAAAGTGTGCGATGACAAAACCTTTTCACTGCATACAAAAACACAGCAAACCAAAAAAATAAAAACATAAAATCTGCCATGCAGCGGATCAAACAATTACCTGATTGAAACACATGATATATTGGGGTGTACTGCTAGAATAGACAGAGGCAAAGACGGGTTCCTGGGAGAGAAGAGGAATTATAAGAGAGAGAAGGGAAGGCTGAAGCTACTATAAAATTAGTAATGGAGATTTAGAAGGATCTATGCATCTCAAAGCATTAGTTGAAGACTTACCCAGCACTGAGGGTCAACACTGTCCACATGAATGTTTTCTGTCTCCTCCTGCAGGGGGCAGTATGACGGGGAAACAGAGGGGGACCGATGATAAAAAGATAATGGGAAACAAATAAAAATGTTGCACAAATAATATTAAAACATTAAATGAACAGCACAGGAAAAGATTAAAATTAATACACACATGTACACACAGTTATGTTGCAGCTAAGGCCATAAACATTTAACCACGAGAATAATCAGTCTGTTTACATTCCACTTCCTGTTCCGAGAGCGTCAAAACCCACCTCAGGCCATAAACACTCACTAGAGTCTGGATATATTCTCTAGTAACTTAAGCCTGATCTCAAGACATTTAGCACCTACCAAATCCAGAGTGTCGTTGCTAAGAGATGCTATATCTGGTATCACTGGAATGACAAATACCCCGCCCTCTTCTCCTTCTGGGTTTAAGGATGGCAAGAAGAGTGAACCCAACAACCTCTACATGCAAATTCTCCCCACAGGCCTGCTCTTCCAGAGAAATTACATCAAAACGCTGCAAAGATCTGCAACATTTTGTACTGGTTTCTGTTAAATCAAGTGTAGGTTTACTTGATAGCAGGCAAGTGACCTGCCGCCTTATGCTCTCCTGCAGGCAAATTGTCACTGGCACACAAGAGAGAGGAGATTAGGTCACTACAGCAGAAAAACAAGTCACTTTGGGGTGGCACAGCAATCGTGTCATTGTTTTTCTGGCAGGTGCTGCTCCGTAGGTCGCCCACTCGTCATTCAGGCAGCTGTGGCGGCACCAAAATGTATGTGGCATGGCATGAAAGGAGCCTGTGTTTTATGCAAATCAGTAAGGTGACAGGGTGTAATGTTTATTGTCTGACATAAGCCCAGAACGGTCCTGTGGGCAGAGATCGTAGAAACAAATGTCCCCGTATATTTGAAAGAAACAAGTGCAGGACTGGAAGGAGAAAAAGCACGTGGGAATTTCAGACCGCACTAAAATACACAATGTCGATGTTGTGCATATGCAAAAACATCTCCGCTTACAAATGTCAAAAGTAGTCAAAGTGAAAGTCGTTCCTGCTCAATGCATGAAATTAAGTGTGGGCTTGGTTTCAGAAGTGGGAGGATATCTTTAAACTCAGTTCTATTTCCTGCATTTATACATCAATATCAGTCTAGGAAAGAACATTATATCCAAATTAATAGTAAGTCAAAAAACAATGTAATACACTAATGTTAATGATTAGATACAAAGAGCCCTGAGTAATGTCTGCAGGTCTTCCACTCAGGCTGCAAGTATAACCTCCACCAATCAGTGGGCAGAGTAGTGAAGTCTGAAGCCACCAGCTCCAAACTGGATTAGCGATGGGCAATCACAAAGATTGTGCAGCTGTGTTTGGCCCACTGAGAGTCTCATCACAGACCTTTACACAGTACGGTCGCATCTTTGTTCCTTACCTTACATCTGCTGGTGTTGGCCGTCTCCTGCAGGTTAATGCTGCCATCTTGCAGTGTGACCTGAACATGCCCCATGGTTGTGACTTCTTCGCTCATCTTCCTCACACCCTCCTCATTCTGTTGCCTTTTGGACAGATTACTGATAAATATAAGCCGTAGAACAAAACTGCATTGCTGTTCAGTTTGCATCCGAAAACTACTGAGAGCTGATGCTTGTGTAAATTTGATAACTTTTGTAGCAAGTATTCATTGTCCCCCCCCCCAATTCTCATCATCGCAGCACATTCATGCATACTGCAATGTCACATAAAAATCAGAGCAAGCCATGTTTACGTATGAGGCATACATCATTGCTTCCAACTTATTCTCAGATACTTACCAAACTCTTCCAGAAGTGTCTGAGCTGTGCTCCACAGAGGAAACCAGCTGTTCCTGTGGCTCGGTCCAGCTGTTCCTCTCCTCCTGAGGAGCGTCCTGCTCTGACAGGGCTCTTATTGGTGTACAGGCAATGGTTTCCCTCCGGGTTCGAGCCCTCTGCCTCCAGGGAGCGGCAGTCTGCGAGCCTCCCTGCCCACCTAAGGCCTCGCGTCTCTCTCTCCGTGGTGCTATGGACATTTCCCGCCGCGCCGTGCCCTCCATCCTCCCTTGTGTCCCTGCTTCGTCACTGGCTCCACCATTCTGTTCATAGCTGATTGGTGCATCTGTCTGACTGCCCTCCGTCCTGCTCCACGCTGAGCCTCCAGAGCAGCTCTTCTTCAGGATTCCTCTTAAGCCTGGCTCAGAACTGTGGAGTTGCAGGCCCTGCTGGGTGGGGCCACCAGGCTCCCCAGGCACAGGACCGGTGTCGGGTCTTGGCTGGGAAAGGCGTAGCTCACTAGGCTTTAGGTTCACAGACAAGGCCTGCTGTCTGTCTGACAGATGAGGGGACAAACTGAAGGCAGGAAGCTGTACAGGGCCTTTCTGGAGCTGAACAGAAATGAGACACAAGGGTGAGATACACACTATTTTCAGAGAGGGCGTATATCAACGTTTTAAACAAAGTTTGAAGCTTAAAAGCCATCACTGTCTTCATTTCTTCAAAAAGCACTTTGTTTCTTGTTCTATATTGTTCGGGCTCGTCTACTCACCAGGCTGACCTCCTCCACAGTGATGGGCTGTGTGCGGTACCGAGCCCCCTTCTGCCTTCGCCTCTCTGGGGGCCCGTCAGCGGGGCCGCCTTCCTGCCTCCCCGGCAGGGACAGCTTGTTGAAGAGGGCCAGCTTCTCACTCATGCTCAGCTTGCAGCTCTCGTCGTCATCCTCCACTGACTCAGCCAGCCCAGACTGGGACTCCACTGGTGGTGCTGGTTTTGCGGCGCTGCAGGGAAAAAATTAGTTCACGTGATCTAAAACATATGAAAAGATATGGTTGGCAAGTTTCTATGTTTTTCTTATGGCTGAAACCAAAAATGAATTGATCTGCTTAAGTAGGCAAAACCTGATAAATGTTATTCCTGTGCCATAGACCTTTATTAAAAACACATCAATACCCACACTGCTGCACTGGGTCACATGTTCCTTTATGACCATGAACACAGTAACTCTAGTTCATTTTGACTCAATCTCACTTACACCATCCTGCTGCCGGAAATACTCACTAGAGCACAAAGTGTGGATTAATACACTATTTACTATTCAAGCAACATTTGCTAAAAACTACAATGGCCACCTGCTTTAAGAAATTACTGAGCCTTTTTAAAAAATGAAACTATACATTTGTGACCTGTTTTTAAAGATTTTTGTTCAGCAGATTTGTGTATTGTAAACAATGGAAACATCAACAAATTCTCCATTTAGTCGTTTGAATTACTTTTGTTAAAAAATACAAAACCCAGCTGTTGTTGGAAATTACTGAAGCTTTATAAAAAAAAAAAACTGAAACCAACTGTTTTTAAAAATGTATGTTTATATCGTCGGTATATAATAATAATAATTATAATGCCAGCCTTCCATTTAAAATACAAGGTCATCCCCCAAATGGCTAAGCTAAAGAAACAGATGGCTATATTAATGCCATGCCATTATTAATTTGTACTGTGCACAAAGCGGTTTAAAAATACGCCTTTATATATGTATTTCTAGCGCTGAAGCTAAAACCTCCCTCCATCTGGCCGCTAGGTTTCCCCACCTGATTGCCACGATCTCCTCACAGGTGATTGGTTGAGTTAGAAAGCGATGGTCGTTGCCACGGCGCACCCTGCGCTCATGACAGACGCTGCCTGAGCGAGGCTTCAGGAAGGCCTCGGGGGCAGCAGACCTCTCCAGCTCCTAGAGGAGGCGGGGAACATGTTAATATCAGCACATCACTTTTGGGTCAACAGGCCCCCCCCACCCCAACAGGTGGACCCCAACATTCAGGTCAAATAGCAGCTTCAATCGACAGCCTCCACCTGCTAAATAAGTAATAATGGTGACCACAAAAATGGCAGTGAAAACTCCCTCTCCTGATGTCTCCTGTTCTATTTGTATGGACAGATGGAGAGAGGGGAAGCGGGTCGGGTAGTCGGTGAATAAAAAGGTGGAGCGTCTTGCTACATGGATAGAATGCCAACAGTGTAACCAGAGCTCTGCCGGCTTCGGTTACCTCGCCGCCTGCCTCCACAGAGAAGCAGGCTAATTATAACACAGCTGCTTTGGCTGTTAATGGTAATACAGTGTCTGCCACATTTTCACCTGACGCTTCATGACTAAAACTGTGCAGGAGGTGAAATGTAGGAATGAACATTGTTGGGAGTTGGAGAGAAAATCCACAAAAGGAGACAACAAAACAACCACTTCCAAACTGTTCTGGATATCTATTTATCCCGCTATAAATTTAGCCTTTCTTTTAATAAGTACAGACTGTAGCATTAAAGTAAAGCGTGGACCCGGACACAGCACCTGTTGGACCATTCATATCCCTCAACGTGATCAGGTTGTGTTCTGCATGCTCAGCTCTGGCTCACCATGCGTCTCAGACTGTAAGGTGAGCGGCTGAGGTGACCGTCGATGACGGACGGAGCTTTCTCTTGTAGCATGTTCAATATATTCCTCGACAATTTATCAGTGATATTAATCGTCATATTAATCAGATGCGTTTCAGTTTGCAGTGACACACTGGCACAAACTCTGGTTAGACGGGTTCATCGAGGATCTGATATCCTGATAGCAGCTTAATTGTAAAGAGTGAACTGTCAGAAAATAATTTGATTCAGCTGTGACCGTGACGGTGAAGATGGTGAAGCAGGGAATGGCCACGGACTGATTTCCACACTCGCCACACAGAATCATGTTTAAGCAGCAGATAGGGAAATAAGAAATAAGAAATAAGCAGGTCACGAACAGCAGTGAGGATCCTGTTTCGGTGCCTCAGAGAGGAGCTGACTCACTTTAAACAACGACATCTTGGCTGCCACACTCATTTTGGCTCGGTCGTCCGTTTTCACATCAGCTGTGAGGGAACAAAAAAAAAAAAAAGTAATCCTGTCATATGGTTTGCATATAAACGTGACAGCAGTTTGTGAGAGCTTCAAACGCTATCTGACAGTTATCTGACAGTTTTTATACACTGGTACTGATAATTTATTTCTTGGTGATAAAACTGATGTTTCCCACAAGTTAAAAGTAATACTGGTTGCTGAAAGCCATTTTTATCTCCTATCTTTACATATTGATGGTTGAATGTTGTAATCAGACAGCAGGCCGTGGAAGCAGGGCTGTAGTTAACTAGTATAGAGTACGTAAGCGCTCTATCAGGACACGATGAGGCTTGATGGGCCTCGAGACCAATCCCTTCGCCATCTCACACCTGGCATACAGAAACACCCCCATCAAGTTTAGAGCATTCACACTTTTGAATAATTTGTGAAGTTAATATACAGAAAGAAACATTGACATGTGACCCAATATTAGTCCAAATAGCAATAAAAACTAGATTTACGTTGGCTGCTTGTTTCTGCATAAATTCTATGCAAGTCGATCTTTGGGAAGACTTGCTTGTAAACTTTTTATGGTGGGGTCCGCTCCACTGCTCATGTTTGTGAGCCATAAATCTGTCATCACTGAGGAGATTAACCATTGTGAGACTAAAACTATAACCCGACATGTTTCATGATCTGTTAAATAAGTTTATGGAGGCAACTGTGAAAGTGAGAAGAGAAGGTTATATATTTTTCTGATGTCGCCCCTTAATGTCCCCTACTTCCATCATTCCTCTGGTGGGTTTTTTTTTGTCTCTAGACACAATAACCAACTGTATGATCCAAGACAGGCGGGAAAGCAGCTTTACCTTTACAGTTCTCCTCTTCCTCTGCGTCCAACAGCCTAGAAGAGTGAAAGGAGGCAAAACATGATGTCAGCAGGTGAAATACGAACAAGGAAGGCGATGTGCGCCGGCTCCTGGGCGCCTTTCAGCTCCTGCGTCGAGCTCACAACACACGTCTTTGTTCTTCAGCATGCAGCTCAAGCAATCAAGATACTCAGTCACATTTGCATGCTTGCTAAAGCAGCACTGTGGAAGTCACGGAGGAGGACGAAGACATGCAAACCACACCGCCCGTGGGTATAAAGGTGCTGCACCCGCCACACCTCACTGCAATGTGACTGCATTGTCTTTTATTAGTGAAGAGCAAATAACAGACACAAACGTCTGACTCAACAGATTATTGAAAAGGACTAAATTGCTGCTGGCAGGTGAAAGTCTCACACACACACTTTAAAAACATGTCACTGCAAACAGCATCATCTCTGGGAAAAAACAAACCAGGTGTCTGCACCATGACTACAGCACACAGCCTACCCGCTGCTCTCCTCCATCTCATTGGCTGTGATCGGCTGTGTCCTGAAGCGCTCGCTGGACTTGCGACCACCTCCTGACCCGCCGGGCAGGTAACGCCGGGTGCGCCGCCGGCCCCCCTCAGAGCCGGACTTCACAGCCAGATCCAGAGAGGACGTGGCTCGCCCAGCATCAGGGCAGCTAATATCCACGCAAACAGAGTAGAAGAAGATGTTTGTCACGAACATTGTCACAGAGGTACACAGGCTGATAGTGACAGTCTGGATCACACTCATGCAGGTGACCCTACACTTTCTCAGGCTGCGCTCCGTTCCCCGTCTGCTGCAGAAGAGCACTTCTCAACTGGCCCACCGACACCCGAGTGTGGAGCTGCGGGCCATCGAGTCCAAGAGGGTCGAGGTACCCCTCCCCGCTCAGCAGAGCAGAGTCCTGGGAACCCTGCCTGGAGGGGGCGGGAGTGAGGGGAAGGAGGTGAGGATGCGGGAGTGGGGAATGTGGGCTTGAGGAACGCTCGCAGAAACAAACGTGCAATCTTGAACCTTTCCGTCAAGAGCTGCCCAAAAAATGTGCAGCACCAGTGACAAAAAGGTGCAACGCTGTCCCTTTTGTTCTGACAGCAAAGAAGTTGCAAGCTCCAAGAAAAAAACAGCCCGACCACATGATGGGAAAAGTGTCAGGCTGGGAGAGTACCAACCAAATGCATAAGAAGAATCAGACTGGCTTTAAAGCTCCCTGCTGGGACCCACTGATTTAGACCTCTCAGTTTTAATTAGCAACAAAAGCAGCAGAGCAACTGGTGAGTCGAGGATCTAGTGCTGCTGAAAGGTTGCTGGTAAGAAGCAGACCAAGTTTAAAAAGGGGTAGTATAACCTGCTTGGATTAATAAATGGGTGGGCTTTACATTGCAAACTTCAGAAAAGATACAAAAGATCATGTAATGTCCCACATACGTCTTAGATATATTAGCCGCAATTAGCCGTTACCAAAATGCCAACTATCTGTCGTGCTATTTTAGGACAACATCAATAGTGTGCACTGATGTCAAGGTGGAAAAGGTTGAAGCAGGTGACAGGTGTCATTGGGCTCAGGAAGCAGGCAGTTTGCTTTTTGGTGTTTCGCCCAGGCTCAGGACCACGGGAATATACAGACACCACAAAAACTCTTTGGTTATTGATGAGGCTCGTCATTTACAGATTTTTGCAGCTGTGTCCTGAAGGGCTCACTGTGCGGTTTCTTTGGTTTTATTACTCGGTGACCAGTGTAAACAGAGATGATTTCACAAATTTCACTTTTAGTTGGACTTTAAGGAAAATTAGCCCCAGTTGAGTCATCCTTCCCCACAGCCATGACTCACCTTCTCGAGTGGTTGGACTCTGCAGGAGCGTCGGCCTCTAATCCATTCATAACCCTTCGCGTCCTGCCGTTAACCCTTTCACTGAGGCCGTCTGAGTTCAGTGTCCCTCTGTGGGTTTGGGTCGCTGGGTCGTGCACCTCCTTCCCATCCCTCCTCACCCACTTGGAAGGTAGCTCCTCCATGTTGCCATAGCGTTCGGCCAGTTCTCGCCTCCTGTCAGCTTTATAACGAGCGATCCGCTCTGACCTGGGCTCCAGGACTGGGTTCTCCATGGCGTCCATAGTCCCTCAGAAGGATTCAGTCGATTCTCCTCAAATTATTGCAAAGCATTTAGAACAGAAAGCAGATGGGTTGCTCTTTCTCCACGTTTCAGCTGGTGCAAAACACTGGGGCCAAACTCTCCTCCAGCAAGACTCTGATTCCATTTGGGCCTGAAGACTTTTCTTTGCCGAGTGTCCACCAATCAGGGGTGGCAGATCAATCTGTTCCTCGGTGGGTGACACATTGCTCCTGAAAGAGGAATAAGAAAACTGGTCAGAAACTTGCATTTGTCGCTGACACAGCACATACACGTCACCCATGTGCCCTTCAGCAGTCTGGACGTCTTCCTAGAAAGGCGACTGATGAGCTGCTGCCTTCATCATATATTAACTCATTTTTCTAGAAGTGCATCTTTCATTTAAGTCTCTTCTCTCCTCTTGCTTGAGCCCATGTAAGATGACCTACATCAGCCTGCAGTGCCATGCAGGAATCTCCCCTTGCACTGAAACTCAACACCTCAGCAGCTCAGCTCCACTCTGGGTTCAGGCCTCTGTGGCACTGAGTCTGCAGGCTTGCTGGTGTCTTTCACAACTGCGGATGAAACTTAAGCTGAACAAGTCACTGTTTTGTTGATCGAATGTTATCTAACAAGCAGCAGAGCCCGTTTGATGTATGTTAATACAGAGCTGTCAAAAACAGAGAAGCTATGCTTTCAAATAGTGACCTCTCTCAATGATGACATGTTCCCAGGAAATGTGCACACATACATGAGCCAAAACAAAGTCCCCGTTGACTACACGGTTGCCTGGAAGTGAGTTAACACCAATGCCAACAAAGCCTGAGGCTGTAAACCACATATAAATAGTACCGATATGACACACTTTGCATTTAAAGACAGCAGCTAGTCATCAGCTTCACAAATGAGTGACTCACAAATATGTGCAAACATAAATGTGTGTTTGCATGTGTGTCTGTGTGCCGTTCCAAAAGTGTGGATGTCAGCATTCCTGATGCAGGGCACACAATGGAGCCAGAACAAAGAGGCATGAGCCAGACTCAGTGCACCAAATAGATCTGCAGCAGGGCCGAATGCGTCTGGTGCCTGCAGCTTTTAAAAGTTTTTTACTTTTGCTGCCCCTCTTAAGACTGCTGGAAAGAAGTATGGTCAGGTCTGCCTTTCATCTGTCCTGACATGGGACAACGAGCTCGATGACACGCGTGCACTGAACAAGAACCCGACCCAGAGAGAGCAAGCAACAAGCGTCGCCAGTCTCAGACGCCACGGCTCCTTTATGTTTTCGCCGGCGGAACACGACAGAGTTGAGAGTGGCCGCACTTGTTTAAAGAGCAGAGGTCATGTGACAAGTGGGAGGATTGTAGGCTGGAAGGGAGAATGGCATCGAGGCTCAACAGGGATCATGGGAATCTAATCCAGCAGCACTAGTTGGCACTGGCTCTGAAATAAAGCCGGTGGATGAGCACACAGGAAGGGAAACTTCAACAATGAAAATGTCCAGAGGGTTAAACAACATGCTGAGTGTTAAGGACATAAATTCAAAATCTTCCATAGTTTAGCAGATTCATTCCTCAAACTCCATTGTCACTTCTTTTCTAAACAGGATAATTTAGTTTTCTACAAGGCTGATTTTAGTTAGATAACAAGAGGACTTCAAGTGTCCAGCAGCAGCACAGTAAACCAGGTTGAAAGGCTGGCCGAGAATAAGCCTCCGATCAATTACACCTGTCCTGGCTGGGCTGCCTGCACCAGAGGAAGTGCTTCTGTTGCTCAAATTGCTGAAAAGACCGATGCTGGCTCCGACAGAACGATGCCAGGACACACAAGAGCATCGCAGTTTGTTACATTTGCAGAGCGCCCATCGTGTTATGGCTCACTGGTGTGGATGTCCAGGGGTAAGACAGATGTGTGAGTGTGACATCAGCAGATATCTACATTAAAAAACGGCATGTGGCTGCAGGGCTGCAGGGCAGCGTTCTCCTTATGCAGCCACCATGATGCACCTGTTACCTCCCGGCAGGATGTAGCACATTAACAGCTGCCCTGATGGCGCTTTGTACATTATACAAATATATCCACCTGTCAAACTAAATGCAAACTCCCATCCCCCAGCAAATGGACTGTGCTGTTCTGTCACAAGCCCTTTCTAAATGTCCGGACAGGTGCTCGTCATTCAAGCACCTGACAACAACACGAGGCAACAAGTTTCAAGGTTATAGCGCGTAAATTGTGCTTCTTTCTCCATCGAACTGCCTTTCGGAGGAATTTAATTTATTAT